>CAUYRH010014182.1:0-107113 GCA_963574655.1 Perodicticus potto
GCCTGTAGTCCCAGCTACTTGGGAGGCGGAGGCAGGAGACTCACTTGAGCCCAGGAATTGGAGGTTGCTGTGAGCTGTGATGCCATAGCACTCTATCCAGGGTGACAGCTTGAGGCTCTGTCTCAAAAAAAAAAAAAAAAATTTATTTATTTTTGAGACACAGTCTATATTGCCCTCAGTAGAGTGCTATCGTGCCACAGCTCACAGCAACCTCAAACTCTTAGGCTTGAGCGATTCTCTTACCTCAGCCTCCCAAGTAGCTGGGATTACAGGTGCCCGCCATAACACCTGGCTGTTTTTTTGTTGTAATTGTCAATGTTTGGCAGGCCTGGGCTGGGTTCAACCCAGTGTATGTGGCTGGCACTTTTCGCCGCTGAGCTATAGGTGCCGAGCCTATTAAGAGTTTATTATATGCAGGGCGGCGCCTATGGCTCAGTGAGTAGGGTACTGGCCCCATATACCAAGGGTGGCGGGCGCCTATAGTTCCAGCTACTGGGGAGGCTGAGGCAATAGAATCACCTAAGCCCAAGAGCTCCAGGTTGCTGTGAGCTGTGATGCCCCAGCACTCTACCGAGGGCGACAAAGTAAGACTGTGTCTCTAAAAAAATAGAATTTATTATTTGCTATACCTAGTGCTTTATATTATCTTACAATGAAAAATCTTATCCAATATCATAGTCACAACATTTCAGTGAGATCACATCATTCCTGTTGCTTTATTAAATTGACAAATCATAGTTGTATATAGTGTGATATTTTGATACATGTTTACAATGTGACACAATTAAATCAAGCTAATTAATATATCCACACCTCAGTTACCTATCATTTTTTATGATGAGACATATGAAGTTTACTGTCAGTTTTTTCAAAATGTGTAATGCATTATTATTGACTGTTGTACTCAGACTTTGTAACGTTTGTTCATTCTTACTTCTATGTACATTTTATAGATGAAGAAATTGAAGTGTAGAGTTTTAATGACTTGACTGGGGGTCACATAGCTAGGGAGCCATTGTCTGCAGCTGTGACCCAGCTCCAGAGCCTGACTTCGTTGGCTGTCTTAAACCATTACTGGGGGGGGGGGGCTTCACAGGAAAGAATGTCTTACCCTAGGCTTCCCCAACCCGCTCACCAGTCCCTGTTAATAAAAAAATGACATTACTTATTGGAACCATTGCCAGCAGAAAGAAAATTAAAATTAAGCCTAAACCTTTAGGTTTTCTACGTCCTACTCATTCTGTAAGACCCAGCTGCTCAGTTTCCATTTACAGTGTTTCACAGACTCCTTAAAAATTTCTAACCATTTTGTCCTTCCCTGAGTTCTCATGACAATGTGAAATTTATTTTATACCTTCATTGGCTTTTTTTACATATCATATCATCTTTTCTAGAATTGCAGTGTTTTAGAGTTGGGCCAGTTCTCATTTCCCCATTTTCAGGTTTTATAACTCTTTCAACCAGGTTGAGTTTCTGTAACAGTATCCCTTCACTGTTTGCTTATTGTCAGAAAATTATCAGCATTGGTCTTATCTCCTTGTTAAGTGTGACGTTCAGAATATTCAAGTTCTGGTCAGTCCTCAGTTGTGGTAGTGTCAGTAGTACAATAGTAGAAACCAATTGATAGAACTAAATTGATTGAGGTGTTGTAGGCAGTCATCTAACAGACACATTGGGAACTTGAGTAAATCGTTGACGTTAGAGGCGGAAAACAAAGCTACCTTTCATAGATAGGTAACAGTAACAGTAACATCCAAATGAAATCATAGTTAGGAGAATGGAGTGTTTGTTGAATACCTGCTATGTGCCAGACATGGTGATGGACATTTAAAATATTTTAATCAGTACTCATGATATTTACTAACAGAAATAAAGGGCCTTGTAATAATATCAAATAGTTCAGTTCATGTATAGTTTTCCACTGTGTAATTATCCCTAACAATAAGGAAAGTCATATAAATATAGGGGCCCTGGAGATCAAAGTCAAAGCAGCCCCTAAAAATTTGATTTTTCTTTGAAATCACCTCCTTTATCTTAATTTGTAAGAGGTATTTAAAATTCCTCTTACAAAGAGTATATCCATCTTACTAGAAAAGTTTTTTTTTTTTCTCTCCATTGTTCACAATGCGGAGAGGGATGAATTGCATTTAGCCAGTAAAGTGAAGAGTCCTTTGGCACCCACCACAGTTCTCCTTGGGTTGAGTATAACCTGAGCTTGAGATCACAGGCTCATGGTTATTTGATCCCTGCAATGGCCCTATGACCATAGGCGGAGAGAACTTGCTAAGCTAGGCTCTGTCTGACTCCTTACTATTAATAAATATTATGTGATGCTGTAATGTTTAGTTTTTCTTTTTCTTTGACCTCTAAGTTTTTATGGTATTATATTTATCTACTCTTAGAAGGAAGTAGCTTTTCAGGTAATTGATGGTTATTTACTCTGTCTTGTGCTTTGTATCTCTTTTTTAGTGAGTAGGTATTAATATTTTTATATTATTTGAGTATACTTACTGGATTATTTGAATATATATTCTGCATTATGTGAAGATGAAAACCCTCAGCATGATTTTAAGTAACCTCTTATTTGGGGTTAGAATTCTGGCAGGCTGGAGACATCGAATCATTGTGTGTAGGCAGAATAATTTGGTTATGCAGGAAATAGATTTGGTTGAAAAATACTTATGATTTGGTGGCACCTGTGGCTCAGTGAGTTGGGCGCCGGCCCCATATACAGAGGGTGGCGGGTTCAAACCCGGCCCCGGCCGAACTGCAACAAAAAAATAGCCAGGCGTTGTGGCGGGTGCCTGTAGTCCCAGTTACTCGGGAGGCTGAGACAAGAGAATCATCTAAGCCCAGGAGCTGGAGGTTGCTGTGAGCTCTGAAGCTATGGCACTCTACCAAGGGCGACAAAGTGGGACTCTGTCTCAAAAAATTAAAAAAAAAAAAAGAAAGAAAAATACTTATGATATAAAATACAAATTTAAAGTGGGTTTGTAGCTTGTAAAGTAATGTTTCTTTAATATTTTAGATATGGCTTTTATTTTATCTGGAGAGCTTTTAATTTTGTAGGTGGAGCAAATCCAAATATGGCAAGTCTGAACAGGTAAAATAATGTTCTAATTTGAAATGTCCTCTTTTTCAATTTTTAGTTGTTGACCTCCTCTACTGGAGAGATATTAAGAAGACTGGAGTGGTGTTTGGTGCAAGCTTATTCCTCCTGCTTTCATTGACAGTATTCAGCATTGTGAGTGTAACGGCCTACATTGCCTTGGCCCTGCTCTCTGTGACTATCAGCTTTAGGATATATAAGGGTGTGATCCAAGCTATCCAGAAATCAGATGAAGGCCACCCATTCAGGTGAGATGTCTGGAAAACAAAGCATACAGTGGCAACAGCATAAACAGGATTAGTATTGAGACTTCATGTTACTATCTATAGAGTTAATAGGCATGCAGTTTTTTAACTGCTTAACGATAATTGGATGTATTTGCTTAAAGGCTATACCAAAAGCATCTGCTTTTGAGATTTCCTGAAAATTGTTTCAAAGACTCTTGATGGAACATACCATTTATGGATCATTACCCTAACTCTTTTACTTGTTAGGATTATTTCTTTATTAGAAGTAGATATTGGTTGTCTAATTTACGTTAATGGAAATTGTATCTTTTTAATATCTTAAGATTGGTGAGGGTTGTATTTTCTTTATTGCTTACTTTTTACACTGTGTGATAGCATGTGCTATCTGATATTTTATGCCTTTCTTGTATGCGTATGTTTTTCTGTTATACTTTTCCTTTGTGTCTGTATCTATTCTTTCTTTCTCTATGCATTACTTTTTAAGTTATTTTTTGGGAGAACTTTAATATCTCCTTGTCTCTGAACTATCATCTTCTACCCTTATTTTCACAAGTATACTCTAACATTACATACATAGTTGCTGTTAAGATATACCTCACATGGGTACAGGTTTTTTCCTGCACTCAGTTTTATTGAGGTACAATGCACATAC
Organism: Perodicticus potto; assembly: GCA_963574655.1. Taxonomy (NCBI): domain Eukaryota; kingdom Metazoa; phylum Chordata; class Mammalia; order Primates; family Lorisidae; genus Perodicticus; species Perodicticus potto. The sequence goes on from CAUYRH010014182.1 coordinate 4,010, forward strand.
TATACAATTAGTTGGTTTTGAGTATGCTCACAGAGTTATATAAACATCACCACTTTCATCACACAAAAAGGAAAGTTTGTAATTATTAGCAGTTACCCCCCTCAGCCCCCCCCCCAACTACTAACTTGCCATGTTTTCAGATGAACTTTCCCCCTCAAACATGTTAGTTTCTATCAGTAACACCACTATCAGCCTAGTATTCAGGCTTCTGTTTTGGTGCTATCTTCATTTTTATCACATATAAAGGAAATCACTAAATTTTATTGTTTCCCACTTCTCCCTCAGCTTAGATCAGAGGTCTATTGACTATAGTGATGACTAGGGCCAGTCTACTGTCTGCTTTTATAAATAAAGTTTTGTTGAAACACAGCCATGCTCATTCATTTAGCTGGTTTCATACTACATGTATAATAGCAGAGTTTAGTAGTTGTGATGGAGGCTATATGGACTCAAAGCCTAAAATACTTAACTATCTGGCCATTGCAGAAAGTTTGATGAGGGAACTCTGCTTGTTACCAGATTGATTTCAACTCTTACAAATACTGTTTGATGAATTTTTCTAAAGTACTACTTTTACCATATTTTAAAACATAGAGGCTCTCTGTACACTATGTGATGGAGGCCAAATGTCTTTGTCTTGTCTCTCTCTCTCTCTTTTTTTTAAGATAGTCTTGCTCTTTTACCTGGGTTAGAGGTGTCATGGCCTCAGCCTAGCTCACAGCAACATCAAACTTCTGAGTTCAAGCAATCCTGCCTTAGTCTCCCAAGTAGCTGGAACTACAGACGCCTGTCACCATGCCCAGTTAATTTTTCTATTTTTAGTAGAGACAAGAGTCTTGTGCTTGCTCAGGCTGGCCTCAAACTCCTGACCTCCAGCAGTCCTCTCGCCTCAGCCTTCCCTAGTGCTAGGATTATAAGCTGGAGCCACCACACCTAGCCTGTGGTTTATGCCCATTTTAATGCTGCCTTCTTTAGCTCCCAGAATGCTTTTTTTTTTTTGGAGACAGAGTCTCACTTTGTCACCCTCGGTAGAGTATTGTGGTATAATAGCTCATAGCAACCTCAAACTCTTGGGCTCAAGTGATTCTCTTGCCTCAGCCTCCCGAGTAGCTGGGACTACAGGGGCCCACTACAACACCTGGCTATTTTTAGAGATGGTGTCTTGTTCTTGCTCAGGCTGATCTCAAATCCATGAGCTCAGGCAATCCACCCACCTCAGCCTCCCACAGTGCTAGGATTACAGGCGTGAGCCATTGTACCCGGCCACTCTCCCAGGATGCTTTAATCATACTTTTTATTTGGTTCTGTGACTAATTCAAGACCCATCTCTGAAGAAGGCTTCCCTAACAGTGGCCCAAAATGATCAGAAAATTCTTTTCCTATTAAACTGTGGCTTTGAAATGCTCTCTAATTGTTTTATATATGGATATCATTTTTCTTCAAATAGATTGTAAGCATTTAAAAACTGTTTTTGTTAAGCCAAGTTATCTGTTTTGGCATGTGGGTATCTACTTACCTAAAACATCATCTAGTTGATATTAGTGAGTAAACTTAAACTGATTTAATTTCTTTTTTATTGTTTGGGATTCATTGAGGGTACAAAGAATTAGGTTACACTGAAAGTATTTGTGAGATACAGTCCCTCTTATACTTGTGTCCTGCCCCCAGGTATGCCGTACACCGTGACCCCCCCACCCCCTCTTTCCCTCTCTCCACTACCGCATTCTCCTACCTATTTACAAATTTTAAAAGAAGAGACCTCCTAAATTATTTTGTTTTTTGTAAAGACTGGTGATTTGTTTTTCTCTAGCTTTCTCTAATTGAAGCATTAATGATATTAAGTTTGGAGGCAAGAATTATTGTCATTATTGAATGGCTTCTATATTGTCTGGCCTTCTATGTACATATTTTCATTGTAACTATGAGATAGTTGGTATTGCACCATTTTACAGAGAAGGGAAGCTTGGAATTCAGTAACTTAAAATTGGATCTTCAGAATGGCAGGGATACATGCCACAAGTCAGAAAGAAATATGATTTTTTTTTTTAACCTTGCATCATTACCTTTGCAGTTTAATTTCATTCAACATTAATCCAATAACATCACTTGGGTTTCTGTTACATACCAAATATTGTTCCATGCAATAGGTTTACAGCAATAAGGAATATAAACTCTTGGGACTTACATTGTAATGGGAAGGAATAGACAATAAAAGACTAAAGTAAGTCAACAAAATCATATTTGATGGTGATAAGAGATAGGAAGAGGGTAAACCATGGAGAGATCGTAGAGAGTAAGAGATAGTGATTAGTGATCTCTCTTCAGAGCTGTCATTTGATAAGAGGCCTGACTGATCACAGGGGTCCAGGAGCCATAGGAAGATCTGTGGATAGAACCTTTCAGACAGAGGGACACCAAAACAGAGCGCTGAGGTGTAAGAGGGGCAGAAAGAATAGATGGCACAGACAGTGGGGAAAGATCTGCTTAAGAGGAGGCAGGGCCAAATCAGGTAGGGCCTTGAGGGAATGGTAGCCCTTGAATTTTGTTCCAAGAGTCTCCTCTTCTTGTTGACACAGTCCCCACTATTCCTCTTCAAACACTCCTAGCTCTTGCCTGCCTCACTGCTTTGTATAAGCTTAAGAAATATGATTTTTAATTAGTTGTATTAAAATATATAAAAACGTTGTCAAGCCAAAACTTCAGAATTTTTTACACATTGGATTTTATATGTCATTTGGTTTTAAAGAAGACCTTGTTGGACAGTTTTTCCTAATTCCCCTGGTTACACTAGTGAAGATAGTATCATAGTTTGTGTCTATACTAATAATACCTGTGATCACTGGAAGAGAGTGATAACCAGTGCTGGCATTGTATTAGTATCTAATAAATGCCAGTTGAATTAATGTAATTGTCCCCAAAATGTCATTGATTCCCATCAGTGTGCCTGATGGTCAGGCGTCTCGTCTTTAGCAAGAACCAGCAGTAGTGGTACAAAGAAGCAGAATACCACTCGTGGTTCTATCCGCCACTCTTTTTTGTTTCTCAGAGCTACATAAAAAATTATTGCTACTTTAAAGTTTGATGTGAATCTTTTTTTTTTAAATTGGTGTTAATAACGTGCTATTTTTTTTTTAAATTAATGGCTATCTAATGGTATGTTAAACCATGTACTTGTAAAGGTATGTTCCTCGTCCTTAACAGTTTAAATTCCAGTAGGAAAAATAAGCACATATATACCTGTCTATATTTCAGATTTGGATCTGATAAATGCTGTAAGAATTATACAGACATAAGCATTGTTAAAAGTATACAGGAGTGAGAGACTACATTAGGGTCTTATGGAAGAGAGTATCAGAAGAGGCTCTGTGTATGGGTGAGATTTGTGATGGGGCTAACTGGCTAGAAAAGCTGTTGTCAGAGATGAGAGGAGAGCCTTGTGGATCTGGGGAAACAGCATGAGGAGCAAAGGCATTAAAGTTTAAAAATGTTTGGTGACTGGCACATTTCTGGCTGCATCATAGGGTATAGTGGGAAATAAGGTTGGAAAGATTTAGGACAGGTCTCTAGTCGAAAAGTCGGAATCATAGAATCACAATGTTTGAACCTGAAATCAGTTTAGAAAGGTCTGTTTTTCTAATTTGCAGAGTTGGAACCCTGACCCAAAGAAGTTCATTTCCAAAGTTCTAAAGCTACATAGTAGCAGATTTCCTAACTCCTGCCTGAGCTCAGTCTAGACAGCATTATTTAGGATAGTTCAAACAAGGCATCTGGCATTGACAGACAGAATGGATTAGGATGTAGACAGATCAGACTGGTTTGGAGACTGATAGAATCTTCCAGTTTGTAAATAATGCGCACTTAAAATAGAGTGACAGCACTGTGAATAAAAACAAGGATATTGCAGAGGTAAACTGCGGGACAAGGAGTTGTCTAAGGACTGTTATTTCTGGTGTAAGTAACTGATGTCCACAGATACAGGGGAGGTGTTGGGACTATGTCCAGCAGATGGGAGAGAACACTTAGCACTTCTGAGTTGATTCTACTCTGCCAAGATAAAGTGGCTTCTCTGTAATGATAACTAATGAAATAGTTTCTTGCATTTCTGTAGAGTTGACTCCTGCCCCGCCATTATAGTTGTCATCTTAAATTTAACAATTCCAACCTTCTCAGGTATTAAGACATAGACGGACAGTAACTATTATGTTTTGCTGGGGTTGTCACTGTACTTGTGACAGTCACTTTATTTGCATTCTGGTGCTTGATATATCGGGCAGTTTCCCCTAAAGATTACTCTGAGAGAGTTTAAGATTTAGAAACGAATAGCATCTTTGTTAGGAAGAGTTGATGACAAACATAATGTCAACTTAAAGAAAAAACTGAATTCATAATTGTAGCTGCCATGTATTGTTTCTTTATGTTGAATTGTGTTTGGCACTTTACTCAAGGAATATTTATGATAATACCTGTTTTATAAATGAAGAAACTGAGGTTTAGAGGGAAAACTAAATAACTTTGCACCTAGCCAAGTAAGTGGCAGAGCTTAAGATTTAAGCTCAGATCAGTCTGGTTTCAAAGTATATGCTTTTTCTATCTACTCGGCTGACAGTGCATATCAGTGAAATACCCCTTACTTGGTGAATTTTTACATTTTGCTTTATGGAAACAATGGGCTTTTACAGTAGAATAATTAATCTCTTATAGATACCTAATTGCTGATTGACATTCCAATCCATGATGGCTATGATGTATTTTGTTTTCTAGGGCATATTTGGAATCTGATGTTGCTATATCTGAGGAGTTGGTTCAAAAATACAGTAATTCTGCTCTTGGTCATGTGAACTGCACAATAAAAGAACTCAGGCGCCTCTTCCTAGTTGATGATTTAGTTGATTCTCTGAAAGTAAGTTTATTTTGATTGTCATTTTGTGTATACCCAGGATTTATTAACGAGTTAAAATGTAAAGTTCTATTTTTATATATTCAAGTAAATGGTAAGGATATAATTAAATCACATGGCTATAAACTTACATTTTAAAATTCAAAATCTAGTCAAATAAGGATGGAGGAAAGTGCTATTCCTTTTTAGAGGAAAATTATTTATAAATTCATACTTTTGAGAATCATAAGGATTTTAACTGAGAGGATGTTAAGAAGATTTTGACGATAAGAATAAAGAGTATCTAGTGCATTTAATGCTAGATGTAATTTATTCTCGAATTTTTAGAGTCTGACATTGAGTTTCTTAGTTTGTATGTTACTCATACACGTGTAAGCTATTTTATATCTTGAACTCTTTTTTGCAGAGTTTATTCTAGGAAAGATTTCGTATTCTGAAACAAACACTTCATCTAGTTATCAGTTGGTAATTGTTGGAAGTTTTGTTCCGTTTCTAGATTTTGCTACATACACAGCTGTTAGAATTGCACCTTGCCAATAAACTGAAAGTTTAAACTGACATGAAACAAGTGCTAAACTAAAGTCCTGTAGTTTAAGCCCCAGGCGGCGGTACTTTTCCTTTACATTGAACTTGCCATTTATGTTTTGTGTGCTGTTGCCTGTGACACTCTTCTTAAGACAGACTTGTTTTCCAATATAAGCCTGGATAGAAGTGTTGTATGGTGTGGTAATTACCATTATTTTTCTTTTCCAAGAGTAATGTTCTAGTTTACAGTTTATCATGCAAGCCAAGAATGTCATATCAGATTATTGGGGCTATAGACTGAGAAAAACAATTGTGAACTGGTTTAAGTGCTTAAAATACCTTTTTAAAACAAATGTTTTAGCCTTTATAAGCCAGCAGATGTTACATTATTTTCAACTGTGCGCTTTTCTATTTAAGAGTTGGAACCTAAGCTACTTACTAATGACATCAAGGGTAAATAATTTAGTTTTCTTTTTATCACTTACTTTTTTTGTATACAGTGGTTACATTTAGTGGCTTATTCTTTATTAATGCTTTGAAATGATCTGAGGTAAGTCTGTAAATAAAAAGATTGGTGTTATAATGTTTGGCACGTTTGTTAAACTTTAATTTTTTATGTTATTTACTTATTTTTTGAAAACTGAGTCTTACTCTGTCACTCTCAGTAGAGTGCTGTGGTGTCATACCTCACAGCAACCTCAAACTCTTGAGGTTGAGCAATCCTCTGTCCTCAGCCTCCTGAGTAGCTGGGACTACAGGTGTGCACCACCACTCCTGGCTAGTTTTTCTATTTGTAGGAGAGACAAGGTCTCACTTGGCCTGGCTGGTCTCAAACTTCTGAGCTTAAGCATTCCACCTGCCTCGGTCTCTCAGAGTGCTACAGTTACGGGCATGAATCCAGCCTTTAATAAGTTTTAAAAATAACAAAAATATTGTGGCATAAATGAAATAGAACCTTGTACACATAGCCTAGAAAAAACTAGTTGCTATTCATTGAAGTGATATCTGTTATATATAGCTTGACTACTGGCATAGAACGTACGTGAATGTCATTGAGAAGGAGATGCTGGTACAGTTTAAGATGGAAAGTTCATGGGTAGGAATTAAAAAGTTGAGAAGAAACAACTACCAATAAATAGTAATAAAGAGCTTCAAACAGCAAAGGGCCCTCTGGGTTTAGCAGTCGTAGATTGGTAAAGGAGAGAGGTGACTTCATACAAAAGCCTCGTGAGCTTGATAAAGGATAATCATTGGTTTTACAGACTTAATAAAGATGGCAACAGATGTAAACCAAAAGTCATCTCTGTTTCCATAATCTATTACTAGTAAAGGCAGCTGTATGTCTATAATTTAACATTTTTCTTGAGAGAAAAGTCACCCATGAAGAAACTTCTTTAAAAACAAAATAGCGATTTGGGAATGTTCATTATGTTCCAGTTTTTGTAAGTTTGATTGTAAAATTTCCACTTTAATCAAAAGAAAACCTTTGATTAAATTCAATGTTATCCATACACAGTCCTATGTGTAGAAAATTATGTAAGTGTAAAAGTATTTGTCAAAGTAAGGAGGAGTAAGAAATCTGCTTTGCATAGGTATTTGAAAATAGAACGTGAGGAAATTTTTATGAATAAATTATGTGAGAAATGATTTCTTTGGGCCAGGTGCAGTGGCTCAGACCTGTAATCCTAGCACTCTGGGAGGCTTGAGGCAGGTGGATCACCTGAGCTCAGGAGTTTGAAACCAGCCTGAGCAGTAATGAGACCTTGTTTCTATTAAAAATAGAAAAACTAGTTGGGTGTTGCGGGAGGCACCTAAGTACTCGGGAGGCTGAGGCAAGGGGATCGCTTAAGCCTAAGAGTTTGAGGGTACTGTGAGCTAGGATGCCATGACACTCTACCCAGGGCACAGAATGAGACTCTGTCTCAAAAAAGAGAGAGAATTTCTTTGCTATTAAATTTCATATTTTAATTTCTTTGGAAATTATATTTTTTTTTTCAAAAGATTGTTATGCATGGATCTTTTCAAAAGATATGTTATAGCATAAGTGAGAGAAACAGAAATTGATAAATTCTTGTGTTGAGTGACTTTGCTAACTTGAAAGTAACAGAAGGTAAATAAAACAAAATGAAATAGATTTACTTTCTGGAATACTTTTCATGTAATTTTAAAATAATTTTTAAACATTCTTTGTTTTTTAATATTGGGAAAAGGCTTGCATTAGAATTAATGAATTTGCTGCCTTTTAGAATTAGTAATGCTTTTGAAAAGAAAAAAATAAGGGAGGAAAACTTATTTGATTGGTTTCCATGAGTAGTAATTTTGGCAAGGCTGGAGTTCAAGGAAAGCCACTTGGTGACTTCCCCAGATTTCAGTTCATTTAGGACTCCAGATAAATAACCAGTTGCTTCATCATATTAGCACCCAAAGTGAAGCTGGCAAAAAGCCTGTTGAGGCTAAAAAAAAAAGGAATAAGGCCAGGATATCTGGTCTCTCTCTCCTCACCAAAGATGAAAGGTATGAAGCCCTCAGTAATTCACATGCACACTTTGATGATATACATTGAAGATCTTCCTTGATAAACCTTGTGTGATTCTGATACATGAAAATTTAGTTGACCTTTTTTTTTTTTTTTAAAGACAGAATCTTATTCTGTTGCTGTGGGTAGAGTGCCTTGGTATCATAACTGTCAGCAACCTCAGCCTGGCCTGATTATGCCCCTTTTTTTTTTTGGTAGAGATAGAGTCTCACTTTGTCCTCAGTAGAGTGCGGTGGTGTCACAGCTCACAGCAACCTCCAACTCCTAGGCTTACGCAATTCTCTTGCCTCAGCCTCCCAAGTAGCTGGGACTACCGGCACCTGCCACAACGCCAGCTATTTTTTGTTGTAGTTTGGCCGGGGCGGGTTTGAACCTGCCACCCTCTGTATATGGGGCCAGTGCCCTACCCACTGAGCCACAGGTGCCGCCCAATTTTGCCCTTCCTTAATGTCGTTGTCTGTGAGCAGTACAGATTCCATCTGTTTTTTTTTCAGTCACTATGAAGGTACTACTACATAAATATAAAATACTTCTTTAAAATGTCTCTTATTGAAAAGGGAGGGTGTGGCTCGGCATCCGTAGCTCAGTGGCTAGGGCGCCAGCCATATACACTGAGGCTGCCGGGTTCGAACCTAGTCCAGGCCTGCTAAACAACAATGACAACTGCAAAAAAAAAAAAAATAGCCAGGCATTGTGGCAGGTACCTGTAGTCCCAGCTACTTGGGAGTCTGAGGCAAGAGAATGGCTTAAGCCCAAGAGTTTGCGGTTACTGTGAGCTGTGATGCTGTACCACTTGACCGAGGGCGACATAGTGAGACTTTGTTTCAAAAACAAGAAAAGGGAAAGTGATTAAAAAAGAAAGCAATCTTGACTTTTCATAAAAATTTTTCTCATAGAAATTGAATTCCGTATTACTTTTTGCCTTTAGCCACAGCTACTAGTAGGAGAAGTCATTCTCTTACCATAAAGCAAGCAAAAATTGTTTTTACCCTATGCCCATTCTCTTTTACTTTTCTTTTACATAAAGGAAAAGTTCATTTACCCTTTTTAACTGATTTTTTTTACTTCCTTGTATTCCCATTTTACATCTGGGGAAAGTTTGCTCATAAGTAGCCCAGTCTTTTCAGTTTATAGATGAATTTGTGCTCTTGTTTAAATAACACTGAGTTTTAAAAACTTCTTAGGAATAAGCTTTTGATTGGAATTGCTTTGATTTTATATAAATCTTACAATCAATCTTAGCTAAAAAAATGGAAACCATCCTAATTTCAAGATAATGTAGTGGAAATTATTCTCATTTATAATTTTTGTCATTTAGAAAATAGACACTACATAAAGTTCTGTGGGTAATATAAAATAATAGCTTTTTAAACAAAACTTTGGAAGAGGTTTCTTTAGAACTCACTGTCTTCATAAATACAGCATCTGTGCCCTCAAATTTATGAGGGTTACCTACTCCTTTAAATTCTGGATCATAATGTCAACTCTTTGTATTTGAAACCTTCTTCCTCAGAAATTGCAGAGTTTACAAACATTCTTACTAGCTGTGAAACTTATCTTCTCCTACTTGTTACCTTTTTTTTTGGTAGTGAAGGAGGCAGCTGTTCTTTCATATATAATCAAAAAAATAACTCAGCTTGAAGGCTGATGAGTCCTATGATAAACTCCCTGATGTGAAATGGTGGACTTCACTGTACCTGGTCGAGGTCTCTTGGTGTTGACTTGGACAAATAAAAATAAGACATGATCTACAGATTTTTCCTTTAAAATTTTTGGTCCTAGGAAGGATTTTAAGCATTCATAATGCAACAATCCATTGTGTGGTCAAATAGTATGGGCAGAATCAAGTGTTTTTAAAAATTGTGACATGAAGCTACAAAATCCCTGGCCAGGATCGCCACCCCTAATTATAAAAGAAAGGCATATGACAATCCCTAACTGGACTCAGCTTTAGGGCTAATTGAGTAATAAGGTTCTGAATCTTACTAGAGGGTTCTTGTTTTTCTGAGAACCCCGATGTAATAATTTTACTTTTTAGGGACTAAGATCAGGTTCTTTCTATAATATGGCTTTGGACAATAAAGACTATATTCTATATGACATGAGTTCTGTGACTTTCACTGAAAAATTAAAGTTAAAATTGTTTGTAAGAAAATCTCTAGCTATAGTTGCCTGAATAGGCGATTACAGTGTTTCAGAATACAATCTTAAGTCTGAAAGTAAGCAGAAAAACAGGCCTGAACTCCAGAAATAGCTGACCCAAAAGAACATTAAAATCTGTCCCTCAGGCTCTTAGGCAGCTATTAACATGCACATTTAGACAGTTTCCTTACAGGTTTCTTGGGCTCACAGAAGTATTAGAATGGAAATGGGCTGAGGATATAGAGATAATCAAAGTATCACTAACGAAAGGGTCTGAAGGTCTCACAAAAGGTCAAATAATTTTCAGAGTTTTAGACTATAGAAAAGTTTTAGAATACAGAAGTTGTCAGAATTGTGAAAGTGATTTCTGAAATTTTGTTTAGTGCTCTCCCTCTGTCTGTCTTTAAGATGTCCCTCTCCCCCTAATTGGGATGTCACAAATCTGCAGAGCTCTTTAATCAAGTGTGTGACATGCAGTTAAATTTAATTCCCTTATTGCTTTGGAGGAAAGGCAAGTAAGACCTTGCCCTTGCCCTTCTTCAGTACATATTTGTTAAATCTTCATTACAGTTTGGCTCTCTTTCCTTCAGTCTCATTACTGCCCAAAGGAGAGGTGAGCTTTGACTTCCACAGTTAATAAGTATTACCTATGATGTTGTGAAGCATTTGCTGTGGAATTGCATGGAATTTGTTAGGTCCAAAATGAGAGCTGCCTGTGTGCATCTTGAAAGTGATATTCTTTTTATTTTTTCACGCAGTGAAGACATGAAAAAGTTGTGTATGTTACCCTTTTTTCTGCCTCTTTTATAACATACACTTTTGTAATGGATTCCAGGGTTACTCTCTAGGTGGCTTGTAGGTTCTTTAGTTAAGACAAACCTGAGAGCACTGGCATCTTTCTTAGTTAACCCTTCTGTGGGGATAATAACAATATTTGACTTTGGTGGGTGTTATGAGATTTAATTGACCTAGTGCATATAAAGCATGGTCACCTGAATAGCCTGGCCTTTAGGAAGCGTATCTTTAAAGAGGCAGGTGACATATGAGCCCCTTAGATGACCCAGTTGTACAGGTGTAAAGTCTTGGATTTCTCTCCTTGTGAATTTAGAGTGAGGCCTTGTCAGTGACTGTGATGACCAAATTAGGACTTTGAGCTTATGCATGTGCTACTGTCTAAGAGTCTGTCATTGGAAGAGTATCTTTATTGCAAAAGCAATTTCTTCTAACATGTGGAAAGTCAATTCTTTTCCCTTTAGATTTGTGGGCAGTAAGGGATGAAAATAGCTCTCTTGCTGTGTAGTAAACTTGCTCAAGTGCAGAAGTTATATTTAGCGTCTGCAATCGGAATCTGTAAAACTATGTGAGAGGGAAAGGGCTTGCAAACTGGAGTCATCCTTTCAACCTTTCTGCCAGAAGTTTCACAGCATTTTTTTTTTTTTTTTAATTTTCAGTTGACAGTTATTAAGAATGCTTGACATTTACTCACTTGAACATTAGTTAAATTCAATTGTAGAGGTGATTAGAGTGTTGCTATTTGTAGAACTGACAGTTGGTAGATGAATTCACTGTGTCTTCCTAACCTGCAGTAAGTGTGCTTACTAGAGTTTGAATACCATACTTACTGGTCGGTAGCCAGCTTGTAGCAGGCATTCAGTCAGGTTTTATTGCATTAATACCTGGAGAAAGATAAGATCCATGATTAGCTAACTTCTGTCTGTTTGGACCATGGCCTTTTTGGTACAGCCAGGTAACTAAGAATGCTGTTTTATATTTTTAAAAGGTTGTAGGAATAATTAGATAGAGACTCCCTATGGCCTACAATACCTAAAATGTTTACAGAAAAAGTTTGCTAATCCTTGCTTTACATAATTGGAGGTGCTAACTTTACTCTCCTTTTCATTTATACTGTGTTTTATATGCTGAAATAATCACTGTAAATTGTGGCATCATGTTTGTTACCTACTAAATAGGTCAGAATGATTGCCAGACATACACATGAAGACTTTGAATTAGGAAGCACAGGAATCACTGATGATCAATGTTTAATAAAATTCAGACTGACTTTGTGCTTGTAAATTTTCAAGAACTGCTTTGAACATGTCACTGTGCTTTTGTACTGTGTGACACTGTGAAGTTTTAGAACTGAAAGAAAACTTCGAAATTCTCTTATCTCAACCATCTCATGAATAAGCCAAAGAAAAATAAAGGACTTGCGAAAATGAAATTACTTTCTAGAAGCAAAGCCTTTCCCATACTATCTGATTTTTTTTTTTTTTTTTTTTTTTTATGAGATAGAGCCTCAAGTTGGGTAGAGTTCTGTGGCATCACAGCAACCTCCAACTCCTGGGCTCAAGCAGTTCTCCTGCCTCCATCTCCCAAGTAGCAGGGACTACAGGCACCCGCCACAACGCCCGGCCATTTTTTTTTTTTTTTGGTTGCAGCCGTCATTGTTTGGTGGGCCTGGGCTAGATTCGAACCTGCCAGCTCAGGTGTATGTGGCTGGCGCCTTAGCTGCTTATGCCACAGGCGCCGAGCCTATTTTTTTTTTTTGTTTTTTTTAAATCTCACATTTTTAGGGTGGGTGCAGTGTCTCGTGCTTGTAATTCCACCACTTTGGGAGGTCAAGGCAGGAGGATCACTTGAGCCTGGGAGTTTGAGACCAGCCTGAGCCAGAGCAAGACCCCATCTTTATAAGGAGTAGGAAAATTAACTAGGTGTGATGCACACTGGTAGTTTCAAGAGACAGAAGGATTGTTTGAGCCCAGGAGTTTGAAGTTGTAGGATGATGAGGCCACTCTACTCCAGCCTGAACAACAGAGCAAGACTATGCTTTTAAAACAGCAAAAACCCATCAGATTTTGAAGCCAGGTTATTAAGTAGGCAAGTTACGAGTTACATCAGTTCATTTTAGTCTCCAGTCTCTGGAGGGGATAATGATTATCTATACTTGCTATATAATCTGACTTTGGGCAAGTTATTAAACCTCTTACTTTTTAGTACCATCTGTTATGGTAATGATAATAGTAACTACCTCAAAAGGTTAAGAAGAATAATTGAGTTTATTATTTGTAAAGCATTTAAAATAATGTGCCCCCACCCCCCGGCCCCCACCCCCAGCTCGGTACTTGTGGCTCAGTGGGCTAAGGCGCCAGCCACATACACCTGAGCTGGCGGGTTCGAATCCAGCCCGGGCCAGCCAAACAACAATGACAGCTGCAACCAAAAAATGGCCAGGTGTTGTGGCGGGTGCCTGTAGTCCCAGCTACTTGGGAGGCAGAGGCAGAGGACTCGCTTGAGCCCAGGAGTTGGAGGTTGCTGTGAGCTGTGATGCTACAGCACTCTATCCAGGGTGACAGCTTGAGGCTCTGTCTCAAAAAAAACAAAACAAAACAAAAATAATGGCCCCAGCATATAGTAGATATATTAGTATTTCATAAATAAAGAAGAGCAGAGGCTAAACATATAACAGTGGTCACTTTTCTGACTCAGTTAAAATGTTTGAGGAGTCTTTATTCCCTGGGTTAGCTCTGACTGTTAAAACATGGATCACTGGGCAGGTACTGCCTGATCCTTAAAGTACTAGAGGTGATTTTTTTTTTCTTAAATTTCAGATATTAGGGATATGCATGTTTTGTTTATATAGTTTTCCCCTCTACTTTGCAGTCAAGTTTGTAAGCACGCCCCCCCGTCTAGTCTAGAGGTGATTTTTTTTTTGCACCTATAATCTGGTTTCTCTTGTTACTGCTTGTGGGATAGTAATTATTTAGCCATGTGTATCTTCAAGCATTCAAGTAGTACTTTAAAATCTATTTTTTTTTGTAGAGACAGAGTCTCACTGTATCGCTAACCCTCGGTTGAGTGCCGTGGCATCACACAGCTCACAGCAACCTCCAAGTCCTGGGCTTAGGTGATTCTCTTACCTCAGCCTCCTGAGTAGCTGGGACTATAGGTGCCCGCCACAACGCCCAGCTAAAAAATCAATTTTAATAGCCAATTCTCGTGACACTTATTCATTTAAAAGCTAAATGTTAATAAGAGCTAAATAATTTTGGAGCTAGAGAGGTAGGGTGTACCTTTGGCACATTTTCTGATCTCAGAGACTACCGGGTAGTGGAGTTCAGAGAAAAATGGGTCAGTTCTGTTCATTGCTTTAGTTAGGCTTCTGAAATTCTGAATTGAGACTGGTGACGTAGAAGTAAAAGTGTTACTTAAAGTCTTAAAGTTATATGCCTCTAGTAGGTGGGCATTTAGATGGGATGCTTTTATTTAAAAGCCCAACGGGGAGAGGGAGGAGGGGATGGAGAAATTCATACTGTCTAGGTGGATGGGCACTCTTGTAACAGGATGAGAGCAATTTATGTCACCAAAACATTTGTACCCCTGTAATATTTTGAAATGTAAAATTTTTTTTCTTAAAGCCAACAAAAAAAAACTGAAATGTGGAAATGCTCAAGGTGAATTAGCTATAGATAAATGTAAATATATTTTGACCCACTGCAAAAAAAAAAAAAGAATAAAAGTGTAAGAAACTTTACTTGAATTGTGTTTATGATGGGCTATTTTTTTCTTAACAGTTTGCAGTGTTGATGTGGGTATTTACCTATGTTGGTGCCTTGTTCAATGGTCTGACACTACTGATTTTGGGTAAGTCCTATAAAACCATTGGGGAATGAAAAATTGCTCGACAAAATATTGTCTGCAGGAAGCTTAGAGACATTTAAGTGGCGTATATTCTCATATTGTAAGAAAAATAAAGGATGTAAGTTTGAAATTGTGATTTTCTTTAAGTAAATTGCTGATACTGCTGCTCAGTGTATTAAAATGCTGCTTTAGTTCCTGAGGACTGTTCTAGCTAACAATGATCAGCTAGATAAAGGCTGCAGTCATAAATCTCACTGGGATTGCCTGTATTTTATAAAATCTGATGGGTGCGACTTAAACTAGGAATAGTCCATCCCCAGCAGAGGCATCCAAAAGATCCTGCACATTATGTGTTCATCAGGAACACTTGGTATCTCGAGTGCTGCCGGTTTGATCGGTTTTTAGTATTTGCCCCACCCCCACCCCCCCAATCACTCTAGTCTTTCTAAAAGGTCTTGTGTTTCTTTTCTCAGCTCTGATTTCACTCTTCAGTGTTCCTGTTATTTATGAACGACATCAGGTAATTTCTTAACTGCTAATTTCAGAATACAGAGCTCACTCTTGCTGTGGGATTTATAAATGCATCAGTGGCAATTTGTAAAGCTTTTAAGGATGAGAAATATGATGGTTTCTTAAGCCTCTAATTTGGTGGCAAATAGTAATGGTTAATAAGATTATTAGCAGTGTTAAGTATCTAATAATTCCTTTATGCCTCTCTTTCAGGCCCAGATAGATCATTATCTAGGACTTGCAAATAAGAATGTTAAAGATGCTATGGCTAAGTAAGTATTTAAAATTTACAACTTTTTTATTAGGATAAGATGTGCTGGATTTTTGAGATCAGTGCAGGAGTTTCACATTATAGGCATAATCAGTAGCATATATCCACGAGACCTTTGAGTGTGATAGCAGAGCTGCCAAAAGATTTTTGTCTAGCATTTGGATCATTCATTTACAGGTTTATTATGTATATTTAAGGCTTTGTTTAAATCTACTAATGCTTACCTTGACATTTTCTCCCTCCTTTTCATTTGTAGAATCCAAGCAAAAATTCCTGGATTGAAGCGCAAAGCTGAATGAAAAAGTCCAAAATAATTAACAATAGGAGTTCATCTGTAAAGGGGATATTCATTTGATTACATGGGGGAGGGTCAGGGACGAATGAAACCTTGACATTGCAGTGCATTTTCACAGATCTTTATTTTTAGCAATGCACTGTTCGTGGAGAAATTACCTGTCTTGACTGCCATGTGTTCAGTATCTTAAGTATTGTAAGCTGCTATGTATGGATTTAAACCATAATCATATTTGTTTTTCCTATATGAGGCACTGGCAAATAAAAAAAGATCTGAGAAGGTTGTATATTACACTTCGTTGCAGGTAGTCTTGCTGTATTTTGGGAAGTTACAGAGACAGTGGAGCTGGAAAAAAACCCTTTTCACAGTTTGTGCGCTGTGTATGGTCTGTGTAGATTGATGCAGATATTCTGAAATGAAATGTTTAGACGAGGTCATACCACTGAAGCAGGAATGAAAAATCTTGCCTTTCTGGTATGTTCTAGGTGTATTGTGATTTTACTGTTACATTAATTGCCAATATAAGTAAATAGATTATATATATATCTATATATAGTGTTTCACGAAGCTTAGACCTTTACCTTTCAGCCGCCCCACAGTGCTTGATATTTCAGAAAGTCATTGGTTGTATGTGTGTAGTTCCAAAGCACATAAGCTAGAAAAAGAAAATATATTTCTAGGAGCACTACCATCTGTTTTCAACATGAAATGCCACGCACTTAGAACCCAACATAAACTTCATTGCACAGACTTACTGTAGTTAATTTTGTCACAGACTCTGAATCTATGGACTGAATCTCATGCTTCCAGAAACGTTTGCAAATAGCAAACATTGTTATGCAAGAAATTATAAAATGAAGATTTATACCATTGTGGTTTAAGCTGTACTGAACTAAATCTGTGGAATGCATTGTGAACTGTAAAAGCGAAGTATCAATAAAGCTTATAGACTTAAAATGTGTTCAGTATTTTGATTTCATGAAACTGCAATAGTGAAGAGTTTATCGGCTCATGGTGCAGCTATGTTTCCTTTGAAAACAGAAGTCAGTGAACATTTTACATAATCAAATTTATTTGACACATAACAATGTTTTTAAATTATATATTTTTATACTTTGATAACTGAAAATAAATTCATGCACCAATACGTTAACATACAGAAGACAGTGCAAGATCTGTGAACAGACATAAAATCATACCGTATAAATGTTTACAAATAAAGTTTAAGAAGTTTTTGTGACACACAGACACTATTGCTCTTTAAATATACTTGTACATATCATCAGTGATCATTGTTCTTCCACGTGGTTATTTCAATGCAAGATCCAATCAGTGTGAAAGGTCAGTAATACAATAAGGGCAGACATGGTTATCACTCAGCGTCACCAGTCACATGGTTACAGAAAACAGAATTAGGACTTCATAGGGACTCTACTGTGGCCCCAACAACCTATTAATTGATTAACGTAAGGCATTAATAAATTGGCATATAAAAATAGCTTAATGAGTGATCTAATCCATTTAGAATGCTGAAGCACTTCTGTGGTAAATATTAATCTATTCTTTAATTGAAAATGCTTCATCTTAACCTTTTCTCTAAACTGACAAATGCAAATAGCCTGTAACCCAAGATCTAGAATTGTAGTTCACTGGCCAGAAAGCTGGTGTCTGTGCTCAGAGTCACCCGTCCCTCAGCAGCCTGCCTTTCAGTGAGGGCTGTCGGCCTGTCCTGTATTTAGTGGTTAGATGACATGTATGGTGTGACCGAGGGTTTAAGGGACGGCTTCTGGTAAATATTGTCCAAGTCACATCTGCCCTACAACCAACTCTGAGGAACTCTAAACTAAATTGCTTTGTTTTACAATTTTAACTTATTAAAATTATTGAGACAAGACTCCTCGGTATCTCCCAGAGGGCCATCTGGAGGTGGCTTAGAATATGTACTGCAGAGCTTTTTTGTTTTTTAATCCAGACTTGCCCTGTGTAGTTCACCTGGAGCAGATCAGTGGAGTGGTGTCAACGCCATACTGGGGACGTGGTAAGCCACGGTGCAGCCTCAGGTCACCTCTTTTATTACCATGTTAAGATTGAACAAAAACCAGCCCATCCTCCTGGACCTACATGGTTACTTGAGCTTTTTATTTTTTCACCTTCCATTTTGTAGTAGAGGTTTGTTTAATTTGAATTCTAATTGGGATTTTGCAGATTTGGCACTAAACATAATGAAAACCCGTTCTACCCCCTCCTGAACTTAAGTTCCTTTGCTGCTCACCTTCCTATAACTACTATTTTCCAAGCAGGTAACAACATCTTTTATTAAGGAAACCTTAACAAAATACAGGACATGGATAACAGACCACGTCTGCTAAGGGTCCTGTAGCCCTCCTCGGTTTTGAAGTTGTAGCACCATATGTAGAAAGGAGACAATTGTGGGAGGTGAGACAGCAGCCCACACAACTGGAAACTTTCAAAGGCACTTAATGGATATAAAACTCTGCAAATGAAATATTAAAAAATTAAGTTTCTCAACTTCTTTATACATGGCTCATTTGGTTTTGAAAGCTAAATGAACAGAGGCTATGAACATTTCTAGTTTGGTTCAACTTATTTGTAAAAATGAACATTCTTGAAATATATAGAAACAATAGCAAAACATCTTTTGTAAAAGTTTTGATGCAAATTAAAAGCTACATATAGGGTAACTGAGGCTTTAAATTTTGTCAGTGGGCTACATCATCAGATAGGATTTGTCGATATAGTTTGTGTAGTTGTGAGTCTCAGGAACAGAAGCAAGCAGTCTTAGCATTGTAGAACTTGTCCCTCCTTGCCATCACAGTTTGGAGAGTCCAGGTCACGGGAGCAGTGATACAACTTCACTAGCGTGTGTGTCCCCACAGCAGGTAGGCGTGTCTCAGCAGCTAGTGGCGAGGAGGCACCTCGGCACGGCCTCCACAGTTGCTGGTTGGTAGCAGCGGTAGCAATAATGTAAGAGGTTCTGGCATTTATAGACATCGCCACACAAACACACTGAAAAAACAGACCAAATGGTCATTTTGCATGGCTGGACTTCAAACTTTGATCAAGTGGCAAAAAATAATCTTGCCAAGTGCTTGAGTCAGGCTCAGATGTACTGAACATCAGTTCCAAAAAGGTAAACCAGAGATCCTGGCCACCAATTTAAAGTTGACTGCTGTTTTTAAAAGGCTTATTGATTGTGGTGTTGGGGTTGGTTCGCCTCTTTCAGCAGCTTGATTGTCTGTGCTGAATGTGGTCAGTGAGGACATTTGGCAAACTGACTTCATACTATCTTTCCTGTTACTTTTGAAAAGGTTTTATCAACCCCACTTGAGTGGGAGAGCCCTTTGAAGTGTTTAGCACAGAGCCAGGGAACACAGCATGCCCCGTGCCGACTAAAACCTATGAGCCCTGCATTTTTAAGGTTACTTCTGAGCCTTTTATAGTAAACAGAAATCACCTTATATCTACTGCACTAAGGCCACCGGTTTATTTATGTCTTATTCCTAGCTTGTTTCACCGTTTGGTGCTTTGAATGGGCGTTTACATTCCACAGGGAGCTGCTGTCACTGCTATCTCAAGGGCGCTAAGTGCCAGAAGTGGCTGGCTTGGGAGACTGGAGGTGGGTGCTCCCAGGCAGGCCATGGAGTCATTTCCTAACACAGTGCTTTAGGGTGAGAAGTGGATTGAAATCCTCTATAGATTCCTTTCCCACTGAAAATATCCAAATGAATATAATTCTTGATCTTCTTAAGGGTTTTCTGGGGCTAATCAGAAGCCTGTCTGCTGTAGTGAAGGTGTTCAAGTGCGCCAAGTGTGGAGAAGCGGAGTGAGTTACGATGACCTGCTCACATGCCTCCATACTTTAAATAAGAAATGTCCAATACTGGGGATCAATTGGGAGTTCTTAAAAGAGGACATGAATGAATTTCCATGCTGACCTGATTATATGCAACAAGTCTGTGGACTGCCAAGAGTTCCTACCCAAATCAGCCCTCTTTGGTCTCACCCACCCTTCCCTTTCCCCCCAGCAGTGTCCAGAGTAGCTGTCACATGCCCAGGACAGCTCTAGTCAGGACACAAACCCATCCAGATCTGGGTTGAGCGTCACCAGACTAAATGCCTCTTACAGCAGAACCTCTGGGAGTTGACTGCCCGAGGGACAGTAACAAAGTGGTCAACATACCGAGGTGGTCAACATGAGGAACTAGGCCTGCTGTACTGATATGTACATGTGGACATGTGGTGCGTGTCTGGTCCCTGACGATTAGGGGGGGACCAACTTATGGAGGGGTCAGTGTAGGGGTGGTCAACCACCGAGGTTCCAACTGTACTCGGAAAGTCTGCACCTTCGTGAGGACTCACGGAGTTTCCTGTTTATTGCCCCCCACTAGCCCCTGCCCGCACCCCTGAGAGAGAGGTAGGGACACCTGAGGTGAGAAGGGGGAGATGGCCAGGCTGGTCAGAACTGGATGGACCTGGTCAGTACCTGCAGTCGTCTCCTCCAGTGCTGACCACATACTTGTCGTCATAAGAGAAACGGATGTTCGTCACGTGAGCTGAGTGACCAAAGTACCGCTTATGTTTGGCCTGTGAGCAAAAGTGAATGGGAACAACTTAGGGACCGTGTTCCTCACAGCAATTACCACTTTCAGAACTCAAATCCCCTCCTTCCCAAACCTTCGCTCGGAGACTCCCAGGAGGTCTGGACTTTCCTGGGAGCCAGGCCTCTGGCTGACCTTCCGACCTCTCATTTTGCCCTAGAGCCATTTTGTCCACCCTCCATCCTCACTTCTGGCTTCCAAGTCTGCCCCTCCAGAGGGAGATTAAAAGGTTAGTCATTGCCAGATCTCCACAGGACTGAGACAAGATTCCTCGGTATCTCCCAGAGCGCCATCTGGAGGTGGCCCTACCTCCCATAGACAACAGAAGAACAGAACCCACAGGCAGTGCAGGGAAGTTACTCTGAGGAAGACTCACGAATTTTTCTGCGCATGGGAAATCAAAGAGCTTCACAAGTCCAAAATCATCTCCTGTAACAATGTTTAGGCCAGCATGGGTCACACATGCGCAGTTGACATCAGCCTTGTCTGCATTTCGTGGCCAGATTCCAATGACTTCATCTCCCAGAACACTGTTCCAACAGGAAGAGATGTTAGGAGGCAGACATGTGAGGGGGTTTCCTACAGCCAGTCATTTCCCAGGGGTAAGAAGGAGAGAGAGAGACATTTTGCATAATTCAGTATGGTCATGCAGCTCTTCTGGCATGAAAGCATCTGTCCCTGGTCCCTTGTGCCAGCTCTTACTGTTCCCCTCTGCCTCAGTCCCCTATGCTCCAAAAAGAAAAATTACCCACATCTTTGATTCTCTCTCTTCCCTATGGTCCTCTTGAATGTATGCATGTTGGGGAGAATAATGGGGCCTCCTTCCAACTCCCAGATTGGACAGTCTCTTTTCCCTTGAATTAACCAGGTTCTTAGCCTGCTAAACAGCAGCGCTAGCCCTTGCATCGCTTCTCCTGGTGACTGGAAGCCTCACTGTGCATGTTGGGCTGGCCAAGAGATGGGAGATGGTTTCCCTCTGAACTTGCTGGATGGGGTTGGGGTCTTACAGAAGAGATTACACAAAAAGACTTAGCATTTCAAAAGCCCAGGTCAGACCAAAGCCAGTGATCTAACCTGGTGCCAAGAAGCCTCCCCTTCCTCCCCCAAAGTAAAAATAGCCGTATCTTTGAACTTTCTCAGATCTGGGCCATACACAACTTGGAGGCTGAGCCTGGGACAAGAGACTCTTGTGACCTTTTCTTCAGGAAGTGTTTTCCTCCAGTCACCTTGTCCAGGAGGCCCAGGTGATCTTCTCAATGACCATGGCTTCTGTTACCTGCTTCCCTAGGGGCACTTCATGCACCTGGCGCTTATAGGCTCCAGTTGACACCTGTAGATAGAAGGGAACTCAAGTTCATCAACCTGCTTTCTCGGTCTCAAACACTCCCCCTTTTGGTGTGCTATTTCTCAGAACACTGGCCTAGGGCTTTTCTCTTAAGTCCAAGCACAGCTCCAGGCTGCAAAACCTGTAGCACGCACACAAGCAAAATCTCATCCACATTTTTCCTATTTTCCAAAGTACTAAGGCCATGGTTCAAGTGTGATTGTTGACCAGCAGAATCTGAAAAATTATTAAAAACCAACTTCTTGGGCCCCATCCCAGACCTAACAAATTAAACGCTTTGAGAGTGGGACCCAGTAATCTGTGTTTTAACAAAGCCTCCAGATGTTTCTGATACACAGGAATCCTTATTCACGGGGAATTAAGTACTTTTGGTGCAGAGGTAAGGCAAGTTTCCCACAGACAGCAGCTGATACAGGTGATTTCTGAAGCAGCTATGACTTGACCCTTGACTCCCTGGGAGTCTTCTAGGGGAAAAGGACCACTGTTCCTACAGTCAAGGACATTTGCCAGCAAATGGCTGCTGCCTTCATCTCTTGCCTTCCCTCCCCCTGGAGGGCCTCTAACCCTGGCCCCCCAGGCTTTCCTTAGGAAATGAATGGAGATTTTTTTTCCATCTCTGGGCTTTCTCACAGATGGCCTGGAACAGTGTTCCTGCCCCTCTTTGTTGGCTAACTCCTACACACTTACAGACCTCAGCTTGAAGACCATTTGCTGGGAGAGGAAGTGCATCTAAATTAGATGCACTTTGTTCAATGCAGCACCCTGTACTTCTCCTTTTCAGTACATAATCACTATTTGTAATTTTAGGTATGTTTTGTGATTGTTTAATGCTTATCTTCTTTACAAAGCAAGCTCCAGGAGGCAGGAACCAGTCCCATTTCATCCATCCAAAAGCCTAGCTTGGTTCAATGCATATTTGATGAGTGAATGAATGAATACATTCTCTCCTTTCACACTGAATGTCCAGCTCCAAGCCAGCTCACAAATGCACTTTGTTGGCCACTGAAGAAATCACCCCATTCTTAGCTGTCAGTCCCAAAGTGGGACTATGATTCCTCCTCACGGGTCACTTCCCCGGACCCCACGTGTGTAGGGGCATGGTACCCAGTAGAGTTTGGAAATAAGTAAGTACGAAAAGAGACAAGGGCTTAGGTGCAGAAATGAGGACGCCTTGAAGCACAGGAGATGAGGGGAAGATGAAAGATGATTAGTGCTTGAGTTTCCTGCTTTTCTTTCTGAAGAATAACTCTTTACCATTTTAAATTCTATATTTCTTCAACTTTGTTAAATCCTCTAAGCCTCTGTTTCTACATTCATTAAAACAAGGAGAAAGTAACAGTACTTAAAGAGTTTCTGTGAAGGGCACATAGTAAAGATTCAATTAATACAAGCTATTTTGTTATTACTATTACTGGTTGTCCCAAATAACAAGGAAACCCAAAGCATACCTGAATGTATTTGCTATCCGCAGAAAAATCCATCTGAATCACAAAGCTTGGGATGTCTTTGCAGTAGCCAATGCGGTTCAGATTTGTGCCCTGAGTAAGGTCATAGAAGTCAACTGTGTGTTCAGAAGAACCAACGGCTAAGAATCGGTTGTCTGGGCTGATTCTAGAAAAAGCAATTCAAGACCATGGTCCATGAGGAGGGTTGTGTGGGGCTGAGCAGGCATGAAGGCTGTTCTGAGTCAGGGCTTCCAGGCCCAAATGCAAAGAGGTCCACCTTCTCCCAGCATTCTATGGAAGGATCCCTCCAAAGTAAGGAAATGAATGTCTGCAGTCTTTTGTAGAATGACATTTTACAAAAAGTTTTTACCACACGTCAAAATTAGCAAACATGCGTCTGAGAATAAACGTGTGAGAAGGCATCGTTTCACAGTTGGCCTTGAAAGTGACCTTCTCACAACTGGGTTCTTCCTTCTGTCCACACCCCTTCAGGAATGGGAACCCCTAGTAAGGAGAAGACTCGCCTATCTCCTCACCCTGCCCAGATCACGTACCTGATATCTTGGATAGCAGATTTCCGATCTCGCTTTTTCCCCCAAACTTTCAGGCTGTTCACCAACAGGATGACAAACTCTCCATTCTTCATACCAATGGCCACCATCTCCCCATCAGGGCTGTAGGCTGCACACCTGGCTGCATGGCCCAGGCTCACCTTGTTCAACAGCTTCTACATGGATGCAAAGAAAAAGTCACCTGAGCCCTTGGCTGGCTCAGCTGGGATCCAAGGGAAATCCTGCACCAGGCTGGAGCAGCCAGGCTGCCTTTGCTGCCACTGCAGGCCACCAAGTCTTTTGCCTCTTACAGTAAATGTCCCTGGGTAGCTGAGGTGGGCAGTTATGTTTTGCTTAGAGCAGCTTGGGGGGCAGGTTTTAGGACAGGGTTTGGCACTTTTTATGTAAATGGTTAGGTAGCAAATATCTTAGACTGTGCAGGACACGTGGTCTCTGTCGCAACTACTCAACTCTGCTGTTAACAGCGCAAAAGCAGCCACAGACAACACGTAATCTGATGCGCCTGGCTTAATGCGCTGACACAGGCAGCAGCCTAGAGCTGGCCCTCTAGCCGCACACTGCCAGCCTCTTCTCTTTAGGGGAAAGAGTCTGAGCTTCAGCCTCTGCTAGTCCAATTCCTAAATCCTGGCTCCGCCACTTACTCGCTGGGTGTGTTTGCTAAGTTACTTCTCAGTTTTCCCATTGGTAAAGAAGTGATATTAACATAGGTCGTGCGTGGTTGTTATACACCTTAATAACTGTGTAGCTGAAAACTCTGGCATATGTAATAGTATTCAATTAGCGATAGCTGTTCTTAATAAATGAAGTAAATAATTATAAAAACCGAGTATAACAACCTCACTTATGCTTTTGTGTGTCTATTCTTTGGCCCTTACACTAAACATATGACTAAAAAAATGTTTGCTAGCCATTTTAAAATAAAATCAAGTATTTTAATAATTAGGAATTAAATACTTGTTTTAACATGAGATGTCTTTGCCATTTTCGTTCCTTAAAATTATTTTTGGTAAGAGGTCTTCTTCCTGCTTCAAGTGTAATGACCGTGAATAGCTAGTCCAGTACCTTCTCTAGCATGCCAGGGTAAGACGGAGCAAAATAACAAAGGAAGTTCATCTTCCCTCTCCACCCCCGAGATAATTCCTTGCTGTTCTACATTTTCCCCCCAGATGAACTTTAAAATTGTTTTCCCAAACCCTTAAGAGAAACCTTGTTGCGAGTTTCATGAAAATATGTTAGCCCATTCGGGACCATTTAACATGTTAAATCATTTTTAATCTTCTTATCCAGGGAAGACATAATTTGTCTATTATCTTTAGGTTTTGCGAGTTCTTTCATGACAGGAGAATAACCAATCTTAATTAGATTATTACTGCAGTATAAACATTTACAGATGGATATACAGCTAAAACATAAATAGATGAGGTGCGTGTAAGTGGGACTTCATTTGTTACCCAACTTCTAACTTCATTGCTGACTCGAGGCTGACCATCCGCCATCTCTGCCATGAGCTGGCTAGGACCTCGCCTCCCTCACTTAGCTCCCACCTCCAGACATCTGAGCCCAAGCAGGGTTGGCACCTCACCTTATCGGCTAGGTCCCAGATCCGGGCTGTGCCGTCATTGCTGGCAGAGATGAAGATGTCCTTGGAGGGGTGTGTGGCCAGGCCCCAGATCTCCCCTTCCATGTGTCCATCAATTAGGATGTTAGAAGCAGCATTTTTTTCACCAACTTCAATTATTTCTCCATCTTTGGTTCCCACTAGTATTTTCCCCTGGTATAATTAAAATAATATTAGAGGCCGGGTGTGATGGCTCATACCTGTAATCCCAGTAATTTGGGAGATCAAGGTGGGAGGATTACTTGAAGTTCAAGACCAGCCTGGGCAACACAGCTAGACCCCATCTCTACCCCCTAACCCCCAATAAGCCAAGTGTGGTGGCATGCACCTGTAGTCCCAGCCACTTCAGAGGCTGAGGTGGGAGGATCACTTGAGGCAAGGAGTTTGAGATTGTAGTGAGCTATGATGATGCCACTGCACTCTGGCCTATGAAATGGGGTAAAAATGTCTCAACCCTCCCCCCCCACTATTAAGAAAAGAATAAACATGGTACGATTCCACTTATATGAGATACCTAGAACAGTCAAACTCACGGAGGGAGAAAGTAGAGTGGTGGCTGTCAGGGGCTGTGGGAGGGGGAAATGTGGAGTTAGTGTTGAAAGGGTACAGAGTTTTAGTTTTGCAAGATTAAAGAAAGTTCTGTAGATGAAGGTGGTGATGGTTATTCATGTAATATA
The DNA here is from genome assembly GCA_963574655.1 of Perodicticus potto. NCBI lineage: Eukaryota > Metazoa > Chordata > Mammalia > Primates > Lorisidae > Perodicticus > Perodicticus potto. The sequence continues at coordinate 30,103 of CAUYRH010014182.1, forward strand.
CATAATGCCACTAAACTGTTACACTTAAAAATAGCTAAAATGGGGGCAGTGCCCGTGGTTCAGTGAGTAGGGTGCCAACCCCATATACTGAGGGTGGCGGGTTCAAACCTGGCCCTGGCCAAACTGCAACAAAAAAATAGCTGGGCATTGTGGCGGGCGCCTGTAGTCCCAGCTACTCAGGAAGCTGAGGCAAGAGAATCGCCTAAGTCCAAGAGCTGGAGGTTGCTGTGAGCTGTGACACTACAGCACTCTACTAAGGGCGATAAAGTAAGACTCTGTCTCCAAAAAAAAAATAGTTAAAATGGTAAATTTCATGTTATGTACCACAATTAAAATTTTTTTTAAAAAACACTACCAGAAAAATTTGGGAGAGCCCCTTTGTTGCATTAGCATTAAAATAGGAAAGGCTGAGATGTGTTTTGTTTTCAACGACCAAACTTTCCCTCCTGTCTCCTCCGCCTTGTCACTTTCCCTTTTCTTAGGTGGGAGTTTCAGACACAGCCTTCTCCAGCATCTAGCCTCTGCTAGAATATTCCAGCGAATGCAAGCTCACGACAGAGCAGGGCAGCCAGTTTCTGATCTTGGACAGCTCACACTCTCAGTAAGTTTATTCTTCCATTGAATAAAAATCTATTTCCTGGAACTTCTAGCTTCTGGGTCCAGTTCTGCCTTCATCTCTCACAGTTACCCTCTCAGGTAACTGTCACTAACTATCTAAAAATGAAACTCTCAATTTCAAATTATGGGGACTCCAAGTCAGTTGGGCCTGTTTCGGAGAGCATCCAGAAAGCAAATTCCTAGACTGATTACCAATTCAAGATAGAGAGGGTGAGGGTGGCCCCTGTGGCTCAAGGAGTAGGACGCCGGTCCCATATACCGTGGGTGGCCGGTTCAAACCCGGCCCCGACCAAAAAAATAAAAAAAAAAAAAAGATACAGAGGATGCCAAAAAATATAAATACATATTTTAAGAGAAAAAACTAGCCTATTCATTCCTGTCCCATGGTGACACTGGCATTCATTTGATTAATGCCATTTTTTGAGCAAATGTCATACTACATATTGCTACTGTAATTCAATGCAACTTCAAAAAGTAATAAATACATAGATAACATCTCTTAAAATATGTATACATTGCTGGGCACCCCTCATATAAACACAAAGTATTAAACAGAGGTTAAGAGCAATCTTTTAGAGGAATTTTTAAATTTAAAAAGGGAACAATAAAGGACGTCGCACAGATCAAGGCCTCACCCTGAGACTCTGACCAGCAACTCTGCTCAGGTGCCTGGACATCGATACTTCAAAACACCTCTATGGTTGTTTTTGATACTTGGCCAAGGTCTGAGTTGAATACCAATGGCTCTGAGTGAGACAGTTTGGTGGCCCTTACTCTCCCCTTACTGGCCTTGTAAGTGCGGGCATGGGCAAATTGTTTAATATCTCTGAGCTTATAAGAATACTATCTATACTCACAGTCGCCAACATTTCCTGAACGTGACGACCTGCCAGGCAGTGAAAGGCCCCGCTATGTATAAAGCACAAGATGGTCACAACAAACCCATGTGCTGGACCCAGAGACGTTCGGAGCACCCCAGATCACGGGAGGTTCTTCTTTGTACCCAGGTCTGTCTGTCTCTGTTCAGCCACCTCCCACTATAGTATAATTCACACCTTGAAGGCTTGTTGCAAAGATTAAATAAACCAGCACAGGGCAAGAGCGTGGCTGGCAAGGCCCTGACAGCCCCCTACTCTCCTGGCCCAGGGAAGGCGGGGAAGAGCCCCGCTGCTCGCCTTGCCGCGGCACACAGAGCGCACACACTCCACCAGCTGCCCTGTCTCCAGCTGGAAGGCCCGGCAGCGCTTCATCTCCTGGTCCCACAGTTTTACAGCACCTCCTTCTTTGGTCCTAAAAAAGATGGAGAAGCACTCAGGCTGCCAGCCCTCCTCTTGAGACCTGCCCACGACCCCCACCCCCTCTGCTAGTCGTCAAGGTCCCAGCCACCCAGGGCCCAGGAAGACAGACCCTGCAGGGGCCTCCTTCTCAGGTCCTGCTGAGGAGTGCCCACACCTTCTGAACTTGCAGATTTACTAAAATGCCTTCAAATGCTACTTGGAATATCAGACTCCGTTTTCATTAGGTTAGAACCCTAAGAGAAATGCTTCTCCTGTTTAACATCATTCCCGCCCCCCTTCTCACTTCTCCTTCCTCCGCCCCCTAAAGAGCTATGAAAAGTAACATTTTATGATCAGTCTCTGCGTCTTGTTTGAGAATACCTCCCAGGTTTTTAAACTACCATGAAACCACCTCTTCGCTTCTCTCTGACTTGTGAAGTTTTTGACTTAGGGCCCCTCATGGAGAGATGGCAGACTGATCTCCTTAATGAAAAAAAAGGTAGGAGAATGACAGTCTGCATTTTCTCCAAGTTAGATACTTTTGTGGCTTCTCCCCAGACAGTAACAAAAGATAAATTGTTCCCAGAGGAGCTTCCACTCACGGCCGCTCTTTTCCGCCGGTCACTATGAGTCCGTCCCGAAGGGTGGTGTACATTGTGAACACAGGGCCTGTGTGAGCCTTGGCCACCAGCCGGACGAGGAAGTGGTCCTTCCAGACATAGACGTCTCCACTGATGGCACCCGTGAAAGTGAGGTTGTTCTGTAAACAAAGGGCCGTCTTCTACACCAGGAACACTCCCAAGAGGGCCCCTTTCCAGCCACCTGTTCCCTCATGGAGGAACCAGAGCTAGAGAAGCAGACACGTGTCTCAGTTTGGTCTCCTGTGCTAAGGAAAGCAGCAGAAAGACCACAAAGAGCATATCAGGCCATCAGCTGGTTTTAAAATTCACTATATTTAGTTGGTTTGGGTATTTTCCTCTCCCACTCAACAGAGCTCTGCATGAACAAGAACTTCCCTTCTGTGAGCACAATGGAAGTTTCCAGATAGGAGAAATCTGCAGGTTCAGAAGGTGAGAGCCGGGCAAGGGAATGGGTGAGGGGGGATTCCAACCCCAGAGGAAACTTGCTGGGCTTAACTATGAAGTGGATAAATCCATGCCTGGAGGACCAAGAGGCGATTGTGTTCCAGATCATCCCTAAGGGAGCTTGCATTGGCTGAGGGCACCCACAGCCCACTTGAGAGTGGCAATTGGGAGATCTGTGGCACAAGAGGGCTGGGAAGAAAAAGGACCCCTATCTACTATGGAAACTGTCCCCAGCTTCCTCTGGGGCTACCCCCCACGCCAGGGTCTGACTGGCTTGCAAGCCAGGGTCAGCCAGTGAAATAGTGGCCCTCTAGCCCTGGGTGGGTGTTCACCTTTTCTGGTTAACAGTTTAAGAAAAAAATGGGAAAAAACATAGTCAACTCACTTGTCTGTACTAAGGAAAGGGAATAGTGGTTACAGATAAGCCAGTGGAGGAGACAACATAGAAAGTGCTTTCTTGTTCTCAGCTTCTTGGCCATACTCCCCTCCCCACCCATGCCCCTGACTTGAGGGTCCCCTTCTTTGAAGCATCTGCCAGAACTCACAGCACCAAAGGCCACGGAGAGCATCGTCTGCATCTTGGCAGCCCCCAGAGACCCAATGACCCCTTTCTTATAAAGCAAGGCGCTGCCTGCCAGGGTCCAGAACTTCATATGTTTGACTCCAACAGATACAAACTGTGTGTCTGAGTCGGGACGAAATTCCACCACAAATATGCGCTCCAGGTGGCCCCCTCGGCTGGCAACCTTGGTACCTGCGTGGGAGACAGAGTCCAATGAGGCCGGCCCTCCCTCATGTCATGGGCCAGCTCTGGCTCTCCATCCCAGTGGGCTCAGGGTAGGGGAGAGAACATGTCTGGGAATTTTCTAGAGCAGCAGGTGCTACCACCAGAACCCCCACCCAGGCACCCGTAAGTGTAGCCAGAAAGGGTGACCATGAGATGAAAGTTTCCAGATACGAGAAAAAGGCTAAATGGCTTAAGGGCACTCCCCATTCCCCTCCAGTCTCCAGCACCAGGAGTCACCCTCACAGAACCCTCTCCCACCATGTCGCCAGGACTCACTCACTTCACACAGTTGTCCATTTTTTGTCTTTATTTCAAGATTCTCTGCGTTTATTTTCTTAAAAAAAGAAGTTCCCTATATTCCTTTTTCTTTTGTGGTTTTTAGGTTTAAAATTTTTCTCCTTTATAATTAGTTGGTAGTTTTTTTTCCTTAACCCCATTTATTTCTATTTTTGACTATCTGTTGAGTTTTAGTTAACCTTTACCCTAATCAAATCCAACACCACCATTTAGCTGTTGAACAATTTTGAACAAATCATTTAACCTCTCTATGCCTTCAGTGTCCTCACTTGTAAATTGTTCCTATTTCATAAAGTGCTATGAGGATTGAAAGAATTGATATAAGTGAAGCCCTTAGCACAGTGCTTGATACAGTGAGTATTCTCTTAGCTATTATTATTATCATCATCACTCCTTTAGTGTTTAAAAAAACCATCTTCTATTCTTTTAGTCATTATTTTAAACTCAACTCTTTTTATCTCATTATTATGTTTAAACCCTTGAGTCTTTAATTTTTAAAGTCTGTTACCTTTTCTTTCAATTTACTTGTAATGTTTTTTCACTCCAATTTCCTCTTAATCGTCTCCTCTCCCTTTGTTTACATATACTTCTTTTCTTTCCCTCTTTTTCAGCACAGCTCCCTGAAGTGGTGGTGATGGGGTTTTTTTACTCAGCTGGGCCTGTAGTCACCCCTCAGACACCCCATAAAGCAGTGGTTCTCAATCTTCCTAATGCCGCAGCCCTTTAATACAGTTCCTGTGGGTCGCAACCCACAGGTTGAGAACCGCTGCCCTAAAGGAATCCCTTTCCCGAGAGACCCAAAGGTTGCCTCTCTCTGCAGATGGAATCCATGACTTAATGCAACAGATATGTTGCTACCGAGAGCTCAGAGGTTTTAAAATCCAGGTCTCCAAGGACATGGGTACCATAAACAAGGTAAGACAAACAACAGACTGGGAGAAAGCATTTGCAATGCTTATAAGGGTCAAAGGATCAACAATGCTATTCTATAAAGAACTATAAATCATAAGTAAAAGACAACTCTCCCACACCCAGTATAAAAAGGATTTGAACAGATGAATTACAGAAGAAGCAATACAAGTGGCCATTAAAGAGACAGAAAGATCAATGTCACTAGTGATGGGAGAAATACAAATTAATGACATGTACGTTTTGTCTGAGCCACTGTAACTTTCTTCCTTGTTTTAATGTCATGGATACTTCAATCACGAAGACACCAATCTCCCTCTGTGCACTGGCTACTTGTCTGCTCAGAGCAAATTATATGAGACATTATGTAGGAACTGGCATATGCATTTTATTTATTTTTATTTTTACTTTTATTTTTTAATTTTTTAATTTTTTGAGACAGAGTCTCACTATGTTGTCCTCAGTAGAGTGCTGTGGAGTCACGGCTTACAGTAACCTCAAACTCTTGGGTTTAAGCGATTCTTTTGCCTCAGCCTCCCAAGTAGTTGGGACTACAGGTGCCCGCCACAAACGCCTGGCTATTTTTTTGTTGCAGTTGTCATTGTTGTTTAGCTGGCCCAGGATGGGTTCGAACCCACCAGCCCCAGTGTATGTGGCTGGTGCCCTAACCATTGAGCTATGGGCATGGAGCCGACACTCTGTTTCCTCCAGTCAACCTTTGGGAAGTTAGAAGGGGCCCAGGGTAAGCAGAAGTCTGTGCTGGGGTCACGGAGCAGGTGTCACCCAGAAGACAGGTAAAGGATGTAGGAGAATGAGCCTGAACTTAAAAACACCAGAATGAGCACAGGGCCGGGGGCAGTGTCCTTGCAGGGATCTAGGAATAGAGTTAGCTGCGCAGAAGAAAATCACGAAGCAAGTCTTGTCCCACATACGTACAGCTTTATAATAAGAGCTTTCCCGCAGTGTGTGGGCTGCCTCTGGAGTGATGAGAACCACGTCCTGGGAAGTACTCCAGCCTGTCGGGAATGCACTTGGAGGAATTGGGCCCTGGGATGGATCCTGACAGGGCAGGGAGAGGCCTCCAGTCATCCCAGATCTGGGATGCTCTACATCTGTCCTTTTAGAGGCTCAGTCTCTCACCCAGGCCAAGTCTCTGAGGTCAGCTGGCCACTTGACATCACAAGGAAGAACCTGCCTCCCCACGATCCTTATTATGGGGCCCATCTGGATACAATATACTGGTGAGCAAGAAAATGAGAAAATGTGGTTTCCTAGAAATTTTATGGATCCAGCCAGCTCCTGATGGAATCGGATGAGTAGGTCTCATCATAAATGTCTATAAGCCTTCCCCCTGTTTTTCTCACATGGGGGCTCAGGAAGGATTGGAACTTTCCTCCCACTGTGCTCATCTCTTCACAGCCTCCACTCACACCCCCTCCATGGGAAGTGAGCAGATAATGGGACTCCAGGGCTGGGCTGGAGAAGCACCACCTCTGTGTTTGCCTGGCTCAGCGTGTCCCAGATCGCCAGGGCTGCAGACAGACCTCATTAACGCCCCAACTAATTGGATCTGCTTTTGCCAGAGCAGAACCCAACCTGAGAATGTACTCAGAAGACTGTGCATCTTTAATTCTAAGATGGCCATTCATTCAGCAGTGCCTTTCCTTGTGTGTGTCTGTCTGTGTGTGTGCGCATGTGCGAGCCCTGGGGAAAGACAAGAGAGAAATCTTGCTAGAGTGAATGTAAATCTTGATTGTAAGATGAATCCCCATTTCAAAACTGCTAACACATAAATTTTTTAATTGCTTCTGAGATTATGGTATAACATCACCCAGTCATAAGGTGACCGAGGTGATAAGGCTGCAGAGGATCCAGGGCCCACCAGAGAAGCACTGGGGTCCAGGCACCTGGGGCAGGAAGGTGGGAGTGGGGTGTGCTGCCTTTGGCTATGGAGGAGTCTGCCACCGTCACTGCACCTTCCCCAATAGCCCAGAGGCCCTTTTCCCATCAGCCCAGTATCCCCAGGCCAGCCTTCTCCTGGCTATAATTGCGCTGTCTGACAAGAGGCTAATCCAAGCCCCCTAGTACCCTGGTTCTGCTTACCTGACAGCAATACCTCAGGTGGGCTTTGAAGTGAGGATGAAGTGGATCTGGGTTTGAGCCCAGCCCACACCACAGCCAAGCCCTCCAGAGGGACAGAAAGCAGGCTTGGTTTACCTTCCTGCCATCGCCAGACAGTGATAGTGTGCTCCGGGTCCACCCCCACAGATACCAGCAGCTTTCCCGTGGCGCTGAAGTTGATGTAGTTCACGCCCTTGGAGTGGAAGCAGCGCAGCATGGATACGGTGTGTCTGGTCATGGCGTCCCATATGTGAATGGAGGGCGTTGTTCCTGGGCAGGAGGCAAGGCAAAGGTCTGAGGCTGAACAATGGTGGAGCCAATGCTTAAAAGCCCTTTTAAGATAAGTATTGAGGGGTGTTATAGTTGCTGGGCCCAGAGACCTACAGTCTGACCTGACCAGAGCAGAAACTTGCTTTTAAAGGCAGAACCCTACAGGTGTTTCCATCCAGCACACACACTTATACAGGATTTTCACAAAGGGAACTGGTGCGGCCAATGATTTGTATCTGCACTCCAGCCAGATACAGCCCGTAAGCATGGTACATCGACATGGTTTTGCTGTACAGATGCAAACTACTCACGGATGGAACAGCCTTACCTGGGGTTTCTGTCACATCACCTGCATTGGGTAGGCAATGGCAATGAGGAAGCGTCAAGGGAAAACAATAGCTAAAATGAGTCGCGTGTCTAACAGTGGATGAAAGTTCCAAATTAAATTTAAAATGGACATGGGTTCAATGAAAACAAAGTAGGAAGATACTTTTGTAAAAACTGTCCTGGAAATGACAAAGCAAAAACAGACACACAAATAAATGAACAAACTCTTTGTAAATGTGAACCAGTTCACATTTGTCATTGGCAGTTTCCCAGGGGACAGAGGGCCGGGCACACTTACTGCAATCTACCCTTGCCAAGCACAGTCATGGGGCTTTAAGACATAGGGTTCTTCACTAGACACCTGGGATCTGAAAAATTATTCTCACAAGTCCACAGGGATAGGGGGCGTCCACTTATTCGGACCACCAGGTTCTTGTGTGACCCCATGGTCCCTCAGAGTCACCAGTCACTGGATGCATAGACTCAGGCAACACATGCAAAGCTCAACACATCAACACAAAAAGGTGAGCGTCAGTGACCCACCCACACCCTCTCCCAGTAAGTGCTGGTAAGTCGCCGTCCCTGCTTAGCTGGGACAGCCTCAGCCACTGCAAGGCCTCGTACCTATCTGGCTGGTGGCCACCACGTTTCTGTACTTGGGGTGCTGGTTCACCGTGAGGCACAGGATGTCATCTGTGTGCTCCAGGTAAAAGCTCTGGCTCCCTAGGACAGAGAGATTACGGGAGGGTGCAAGTGGAACCTAAGCCTTTCGCGGAACCCCAAGGCATCATGCAGAATCTTGGAAACTCCTTGCAAAAGTGAGAGCTTAAACCCCTGAAACTCTTACAATCAGAATCATCCTGGAGAAGATAGAAGATCACTTTTTTAAAATGTACATGTTGTGTTCTAGGTCCAGGGGAAGAAACCTTATCTGTTATGTCTAACATATTCCAGTTCCACTTCAATCCTTCCCATGGCCCTGTGTGGGTCCAGAGCACAGTCCAACTACAGAGGCTCGCAGAGTCTGAAATGATGAAGGTCAAAGTTTCCCCCTCCCACAGCACAGGACTGATGACTTCTACAGGTCTACCTGTGGGCAGGGTGATGACGCTTCCCTTGGCAAAGTGTCACCACTTACTCGTGTGCAATGACAGGTCCTCAGGGGCTCCCTCATGGACAGCCAGTCCACTGGGTGCGTGGATGCCACAGCCAGTGGCTCACCCGACAGGCCTGACTCAGCACGTGTCACAGGAAGTGGAGGAAAGGGCAGGAAGCCCTTCATCATCTATTGTGGTAAATGGGTTTGCTGACTTTCCAAGTGGCCGCTTTACCCCCACCACACTGCCCAAGAACCAAGGGGTGAATGGTGGCATTGATAGTCACAAAAAGAGCAAACTGCCACCAAAACAATGATACGTGGCTAGAAGACCAAGAAAACATATAGACAATTTTAAGATCCTCCTCCCCGCAAAAAACACAAGTCATTCTGTGCCCAGTGATTTCCCTGTCCAAATCTATGTATAACGGAGGAATTTTATGTTTTTTCCCATAGAATTTAGAAAAGAACATAAAAAAGAAGAAAACGTTATTTGAGATATGAAGCAACTAAGGCAAAATGCTAACATGTTTAAGTCTGGTGGTAAAGATGGGGGTGTCTGTTCATTCCGGAGTGCTTCTTTTTGTTTGAAGTGTTTAACTTTACTTTTTACTTTGTGTCATCATGTGGTTTGGGTATTTTTGTTTGTTTTCTTTCTTATTGTAAATGTGGCTGAATAGTCACAACAAACAAAACTAACAAACGGGTCATTGTTAAAAACTAATGAGAGAAAGTTCCCTAGGCTTTGTTCTTGGGTTACAGTCATGGGAATTTCTCGTCCCCCGCACCCTCCCTCTGGCTTCCCTCCACGTGACCCCAGACGGGCTGAATCCACACTGGCACCTGTCTCCAGGGCCCAGGCTGGGGAGAAAGAGGGCTCTGAGGCTCCTAGGACAAAGTGATACCAGGCTGGAATTGAGCAGAACGGCTCTCAAAGTCAAGGAAATTGCTTAAGCTTTTGGGCCCCTTCACAGTGGGAAAGCAGAGGAAAGGGCCGGAAGAAAACCCTGCATCCCCAAGGCGGCTTCTCCTCTGTTACCTGTGGAAAGGTTCTGCACGACGCCGGCCGCGGCCGTGTGGAAGATGATGTCCGCCCCGTCGTTCAGGTAGTGCAGGTTATTGCGGCAGTCGAACCCTCTGTAGCCAAACACGTGGTCAAGAGCCAGCTCCTGCGTGCACACACAGTCATGCGACCCTGAGAGGGGCAGCTGTGGGGCCACCGCCTGAAGGCACAGCCCTGAGGCAGCCCACCCCTCCACCAAGTCACTTTGCTTCTGGATTAGCTGAGGATAAGATGCAGCCCTTTCTTTAGTTCCCTGAAATGTTGGGGATGGGTGGCAGTTAACACATAAAATTACAGTGACTTTTCTACAGAAACCAGGTTTATTTCCTGGTTTCTTAGGTGCACCAAAGTCCACAGATTTGAGACCTGATAAAGGTTACCTAGCAGTTTCCTGTCAGCGCCCTGCCAGGTACCTTTACGTGAGTGGCATGGTGCCTCGAGATTTGCTCTGATAAGCTCCCCGAAGTGCAGCTGGAGTTGGTACAGCACAGTTCGGAGACAAACGCCATGCTCATTCCATGGCTTGGGGCTTGCTCTACAGAGTTTTCACACACTTGCATTTTTTCCCTAATTAGATACTATTTGGGGTTTTAGCCTTTCTCTTCTTGCTGTCTTGTGTCTTCCAAGACAAAGGGCATGGGCTAAGTCAGATCAGTTCTTAATTCCATTCAACACGCACCGGGTAGTGCCTCTGCCTGGCACTGTCCCGTGATGGAAGAAAAGGTTGGGAAGATGGGCATCCCTCCTCATTCTGGCCTTTTCTCTCTCTCAACTCACTAATTACAAAAATCAGATTGATGTTCCTAAAATACCATGATAGGCTGGGCAAGGTGGTGCACACCTGTAATCATAGCACTCTGGGAGGCCAAGGCAGGTGGATCACTTGAGCTCAGGAGTTCAAGACCAGCCTGAGCAAGAACAAGACCCCATCTCTTAAAAAAAAAAAAAAAAAAAAAAGCCAGGTGTTGTGGCGGATGCCTGTAGTCCCAGCTACTTGGGAGGTTGAGGCAAGAGAATTGCTTGAGCCCAGGAGTTTGAGGTTGCTGTGAGCTGTGACACAAGGACACTCTACCAGGGGCAAGAAAGTGAGACTCTGTCTGAAAAGTAAATAAATAAATAAATAAGTAAAATAAAATACCATGACACTTATTTACTCAAAAGCATTCATTGTCTTTCACTGCCTATGGGATGAAGCTCGACTTCCTTGTTGGCAGCCTGAGTCTGTACCCCACATGTCTGATTCTATCTCCTGTACCCCTGGTCAGGCTGACTTGTCTATTTCACCCACATGTCATGAGCATTCTTGTACCTTTATGATTTTCCTGTTTTTTTTTTTTTTTTTTTTTTTTTTTTGAAAGAGCCTCAAGCTGTCACCCTGGATAGAGTGCTGTGGCATCACAGCTCACAGCAACCTCCAATTCCTAGGCTCAAGCGAGTCTCCTGCCTCCGCCTCCCAAGTAGCTGGGACTACAGGCACCTGCCACAACGCCCGGCCATTTTTTTTTTCTTTTTTTGGTTGCAGCCATTATTGTTTTTTGGCGGCCCGTGCTGGATTCGAACCCACCAGCTCAGGTGTACGTGGCTGGCGCCTTAGCCCGTTGAGCCATAGGCGCCGAGCCAGGTTTTTGTTTTTTTTAATCTCTATTATCTGGAAATCCTTTTTCCTTTTGACTCAGGAGTGACTACCTACCCCTCAGTGTGCCCCCCAAACTTTGTGTTTAATATGTGACTCTGCCCCCCTTCCCCCGTCCTGGTGAGCAACGGACTCAAGCTAGGTCAATCAGATAGTCTCTCCCAGAATTTACAATTCAGAATTAGAGATGCTGGTAGGCTCAGATGTTTAATTAATTGAGGAGATATAAACTCAGGTGCTAGGTGGCACCTATAATCTGCCACATGCAGGAAAAGCACTTCAAGAAGTTTGCAGAGAAAGAGAAGAAGGCCCAGATAAACCCAGGCCCTGCTGAGCAGATGAGGTGCGTCTGGGCTTCAGAGGGCCTTTCAGCTGTAGGGTCCCGTCTGCATTTTCTAACCTGTGCTATAATTATACCAAATCCTCCCAGTAAAACCTCCCTTTCCAATTAATAAATGAAAGATAGCTTTCTGGCCTCAGTGAGTTTACAGGCTAGTAGGGGAGTCACATGAGTGGGAAGGGAGGGCAGTAACGTTCAGAGAACACTGGCATCAGCAACATGGGACCTCGTGGGTCTCAAGGCTGAGGTGAGGCAGGACAGATTTGTATTTTAAAGAGCTAATTCTGGCTTGGTGCCCGCAGCTCAGTGAGCAGGGCGCCAGTCACATATACCGAAGCTGGCGGGTTCGAGCCTGGCCCAGGCCTGCTAAACAATAAAGACAACTGCAACCAAAAAATAGCCAGGCATTGTGGCGGGCGCCTGTAGTCCCAGCTACTTGGGAGGCCGAGGCAAGAGAATCGCTTGAGCCCAAGAGGTTGAGGTTGCTGTGAGCTGTGACGCCATAGTACTCTACCCAGCATGACATAGTGAGATGCTGTCTGAAAAAAAAAAAGCTAATTCTGGGGGCAGCAGAGCATGAGTGGGGAGTTGGGGAGAGTCTGGAAGCAGAAAGAACCAGCGGGGGGTTTCCGGCTGGAATAGCAGTTTTACTATTGCTGATCCTCAAGTCTCCACAACTGAGTTCAAATTCTTCTCCACATTACTGGCTTGTGACCTTGGGAATGGGATCTAACTCCCTAAACTCCCCTGAACCACAGTGTCCTCATTTGCAAAATGCACACACTAACAGTCCGACTTTAGGTGTGTGAGGCTTGTATAAGATGCTTCGTGGGAACTGGGCACAGAACCCGGCACAGAGCCCGGCACGGGTGCGTGCTCAGACAACATTAGTGACCGTGCGTAAGCACGGTCCTCTCCCCTTCTCTTTCTCATCCACGGAGAGGAAGCTGAGGGCCTGCGTGGCACTAGGTATAGGGGTGGAGTCTGCGGGTATAGGGGACAGGACCTGGGGACAAGGCTTGGGGAGCAGGAATGTGACCCAGTGGATGTGACTCTGGTCCTGTGTAGAAGGGAGAGGGGACCAGAGCACCCACAGGTCCACGCAGGTTCACACGAGGTATCTGTGGGACATGCAGATGGTGATATCTACTGGGCAGGCCTTAGGATGTCAAGAGCAGATTCAAAGCAAAAGAGTTTGACCTCCTCACCTCAACAAGTTTCTTTTTTTTGGTGATATTGTTCTTCTGGAGTTTCTCAGGCTGGGGAGCTGCTCTGCTAACAGGCGGCCTGGAATAGATAGGGGCACAGTGTTGAACCCTCAGGCTAGTGTGGCCTCCTCTCTCCCCGCCCCCACTCTGAGTCCCTGCCCTCCCCCAAATAACCTACCCCAGCAGGAGAGGGAGCTGATGACAATAAAAGTCCCCCAGCTGGGTGTGGTCTCTGGGAGACCACTGGTAGATGGATCTCTTGAACCCAGGAGTTTGAGACCAGCCTCATTCAGCCTGAGCAAGAATGAGACCCCCATCTCTAAAATAGAATAGTTAGTGGGGCATTATGGCAGGAGCTGTGGTCCCAGCTACTTGGGAGGCTGAAGCAGGAGGATCTCTTGAGCTCAAGAGTTTGAGGTCGCTGTGAGATATGTCGCTGAGCCACAGCACTCTACCCAGGGTGAAAGAGTGAGACTCTGTCTCAAAAATAAAAATCCCCCCACAAAGGGGCCTGGTGAGGCTCCCTGGTCAGGATCAGCTCCGCCTCCCTGCACTTAGCATTACCTGAGAGCAGAAAGCTCGTGGGAGCCAGAGGGACTTGTTTTAAAACCAAGAAGAAGCCCGAGCACCAGAAGGACGGGCCACACTTCCTCAACTCTCCGGCCATCTTACAGACAGGGATGTGCCAATGTTGTTCAGAATTAAGTTGTCAAAGGTCACAGACTGGTGCGAAGTGGCACTCACAAGCCGGGCTTTGGAACAGGCCCTCAGGGCCACGCGTCAAGTGCCCAGGTCGGTCCTGCTCCACTCCTGCCTTCGGCTCTGCCCCGCACCTCGGGGTTAAGGTCTATGCAAAGTAAGCTGCTCCTATCGCACCCAAGGTTGCTTTTCCCTTCTCAGTTTTGGGGACTGGGACCCCCATATTTAGATGAGGTTTTATAATACATAAGCCCCAGAGGACTCCTAGACGAGTGGGCCTGGGGTTCCCTTAAGTCAGACTTCCCGAAGTTTAGGAAACTAGGGAGGGGTGGAGGGAAATCCATTCCAGCTCCCACTGCAGGTTTCAAAGTCATTAGTCATTTCTCTTGGGATATGCAAAAAAGAAAGGATTACCTTGATCCCCTTGTAAGCAGCAAACAAAGCCAAGTGAGAGACTTAGTACAGTTTAGAGGAGCATTAGCAACTACCTCATTCATGCACAAGCATTGTCCAAGTGAACAGACATTCCTGTGTGGCACAAACCATGCTTCCCCGGCATGCCAGCAAAGAACTAAAACAGAAATGAAAGAGTGCACCAGTCTACAAATTCAGAAAGCTCCTACCCTGGCGTCTCTGGGCAAACTCTGCACTAAAGCGCCTACAGAATGGGGAGAAAAAAGGAAGCCTTGTCAATGCTTCCCGCACACTCTCTGTGACTTTACGAATGCGCCTGGGGACTCTGCTTATGTTAGAGTGTGCTGGGGAGAGACGTGTTGTTAGAAAACAATGACATCCTCAGGGACATCATTTGAGAGTTACACACAATGGGTGCTTTGTTTTCACATCAAATTCAACTCATAATTTAGCTTAATAAATCCCTGTGTTTCTTGGTAGGTCAGCTTGCCTGCTGGAACAGCTTGTGAGTTCATTTGTTGTTTGTTTGGTGAGCTTTTTTTTTGTTTTTTTTTGGTGCAGGGGAAAACAAGGTCCCTTTATCTTCTCAGAAACTCTTTAATCAAAACATGTTACGTAATCATAAGTGATAATTGGACCAAATGGTATTCTAATCACCACGGAAGAATGGGTAGAGAGCACAGCTCCGCAAAATGACACCCCCGGCTGACATCATTGCCACCAAACTGAGCAAACTTGGGTGGCTGGGGGCATGCCAGTTCGCACAATTAGACACTTCCTTCACATTAGTTACTGCTTCCCAGGACATCTGCTCTTTCTTCTGTTTTAGTGGGACTTTCAAATGAAATCCGTGGGTTTCTTCTTTTACCTAAGAACGTTTGAGTGTATGACAAAAGCAAGCCAGGGTCTGTGCTAAGAGCCAGGGGACACCAGAACGACAGCAGGGTTCATGAGGCATAATCTGCAATTCAGCACAGGGCTTGTCCCAGGGGACATACAGGTTGTATAATATTGCACATATTATACAGTGTGTAGAGAGTATGTGTACGAGCACGGACGCTGTGCGTTTATATATACAGGGGACTGTATATATACACACAGAGGCAATCTGATGCGTTTTCACCTTGACTTTCAGTAAAACGCCGAAAAGTAAAGCAATCTCAGAATGTTTCTAATTTCACAAGCATATGTTTACAGCTGTATTGCTTCAGAACTGAAGATGAGGGGGACAGGGGGAAGAAACCTGCACTGTGGCAAATTCAGCGGATTTTAAGTATTGACCCTTTGCGGTTGTGGATTCTGCATGAGTCAGTGCTAGCTGTGCACTGAACACCTGTGCTTGTCTCCAGAGTGATGTGCATACTTACTTGACAATTCCCTGCCTCCAAAGGAAAGCAAGTTAAAACACAATACAAGTATTAAAGGCTTCTTTCCAAGCATCTATAAACAGTGTTCATTACATCAGATGTGGGAGGAACTGTTGAGAATTTCACACACAGCCAAACGCTGGAGGTTAACATTTTCCAGTGGATCTAAATCCTTCCAGATTCAAATTCCACTGGAAATGTGACTCTGAAAAGTGTTGCCGAGCTGGGCTCAGTAGCTCATGCCTGTAATCCTAGCACTCCGGGAGGCTGAAGCCAGTGGATTGCTTGAGCTCAGGAGTTTGAGACCAGCCTGAGCCAGAGGGAGACCCCATCTCTACTAAAAACAGAAAAAATTAGCTAGTGTTGTGGCAGGCACCTGTAGTCCCAGCTACTTGGGAGGCTGAGGCAGGAGGATCGTTTGAGCCTAGGAGTTTGAGGCTGCAGTGAGATAGGCTGCAATACGGTATTTTAGCCCGGGGAAAACAGGCAACAGAGTGAGACTCTGTCTCAAAAAAAAAAAGAAAGAAAGAAAAAGAAAAAAGGAAGAAAGCAAAGAAAAGTGTGGCTGAGGCAAGAAAGTGGAGGCCATGAGGACAGTCATTCACTTTTTAGTGCAGTAAACTCTTTATAGTTGGTTGTCCCCAGTAGGCACAGGGCGGAGAGTGGGAAGACAGTGAGTGCCATCGGGAGGGGCCCGGGAGACCAACAAGATTAAGGGCTGGGAGTTTCAGGGAGGGTGAGCGACTGAGGTGGAAGAGCAGAGACACAAAGGCCTGATGAGGCAAGCAGGCTTTGAAGTGACTCCAGGAAACAAAGGAGAAAGGGAACTTCCATTGGGCAAGAAATTTAAGGAGGATCCTGGCAAGAGAGCAGACAGATAGATAATCAGGAGGGTGGCCCGTGGACAGGCTCGGGCTCTGGAGGGCAGGAGAAACCTGCCAAGGAAGAGAGCATAAAGCCAGGAAGCCCGGGAGAGGCCTGTGAACTCAAGCATGTGGCTTGTTATTGAGAAACAAGGCAAACCTGTCCCTACCAGCATCCATGGGAGGAGAGGCGACCTCCCACCGCATTTCCCTGTGGAAACAGGTAGCACATTCTGTGGGCAGGACAGGGCTGGGGGAAAGTCAATCATGCTGAAACCCACTGCCCAGCAGCCAGGCTGCTGAAGAAAAAGCTTAGACTCGACTGAAGGGGCAGGAGTGTCCCCCTGACACAGCTGCCACCTGACAAAGGCCCCCAAGGGTGGCCAATGTCTGGGGTATCCCTCTGTCCTTGTCCCTCCCCAAGGTGATGGACTGGCAGAGTGAGGGGTAGAGATGAGCATAGGATGACCTGAGAGGTGTAAGCAAGGGTCAGGGCCAAGAGTCGCAGGGAAGCTTCTGAAACAACAGAGGAAGTTATGAGAGTCGGTCACAAGCCAAGGTAAGTGCAGCATGAGAGCCAAGTGGGGGTAAGGCTTGCAGAGTCGGTGAGAGAGTCGTTCCCAGGAGTAAGAAAGGCGGGTATGGGTGAACTCAGCTCCACTTGGCTATGAAATGCAAGCTTGAAAGCATTTTTAGTGGAGTTAGTCAGACAACGTTCGAAGTGTCCTTGGAAGAAACAGCTTTCTTTAGATTCCAAAGTGTGCCATTAAATGTTCCAAGAGTTTTCAAAGCTACCCTTGATTCTGGTTTTAGGTGGGAACAGTAAGGGATTGGAATCCATGTTAGAAACATCCTCCAAAAACATCTCCCACCCCACAGATGGTCTTCAGAGCCTCAGTGAACCTCAATGCTCACACAAATTTGTGTTTGCAAATGCACATTTTTCTAACTTAAGACAGAGAAAGATTAATAATCACTGCTGTAGTATAAATCCAGATTTAGGGAAAGTCCCAAAGCCAGTGACCTCTCTATTATCAAGGTGACCTGTGAGATGTTCAGGGTCTTTTTTTTTGTTTGCAGTTTTTGGTCAGGGCTGGGTTTGAACCTGCCACCTCCAGCATATGAGGAGCCACTCCTTTGAGCCACAGGCACTGCCCAAATGTTCAGGGTCTTAACTCAAATAATCAGACCCGACTCTCGCACAGCCCAAGACGCTCCCTTTTGATAGAGAAGTGTTTACCTATTTTTGACGTGTTCTTTTATCTCCACAAATGAGTAGGTTTGATGCAATGATTACACTGTAGGAGTGTGATTTCCTAAACATATTAATTTTTTTAAAATCATCTAACTTTACCTCTGAATTTTTAAGACTGGCCACACTTTGTGATCAGAAGTGATCTGCTATCATGAACAGCAGGTTTAAATCTTAAAATTATTAGTTACATAGAAGTCATCGCTGGGCAACCAACCAGTATGGAAAACCAAGAGGTATGAGTAAGAAAAGGCATTTTTGGAAGTGGCATTAAATTCACATAAAAAATCAACTATGATTCAGCTTTTGGTGGAGTTACCTAAAGAGGCTTTTGAAGTGATTAATTTCCAGAGTTTCAGGATTTAGTAGATCTTGCAATGTTAGCTCCTTCCACCTTCATAAACAACAGGGGACTCTTGCTATGTTTTACCTGCTCAGAACAGCCCTGATTGCCAGACTCTTGGAAAATTCAGCTCGGAAAGAAAAGCTCTGGAGCCGATGGGCTCCTCACTCCATGTACCCTACACAGGCACCTCCTCTCCCCTGGGGTGGGCCTGAGCTTCGCTTGCACACAACATATATGCAACCACAGTCTCTACACTCACTCGCGGGCTCTTTATGGTCACTCCATCCTTATGAATGGGATAGAAATGGAGCATCAGAGATCCCCCCCCCCATTTATTGGATCAAGCTTCAATGCAGGATTTGATCCATGTCAATATGGTAAATTTAGCAGCACTTGCTTAGCGTGGTCGTCAGTTCTTAGCAGCTCTAACAACACACGATCACAAAGCAGCTATTGATCAGCAATGACAAAGAGCCTCTGTCATGGGCAGGGGCCGTGGAGCTGTTTATTTGCCGTTGACATTGACGTTGCCACAGAGGAGAGTTTGGTCTCACTTCATTATGCTCATCATGCCTTGGGCAAGCCTGGAATTCCCACAGATTCCTTGATTAAATTAAACATTTTTACACGTTAAGGGCAACTTCTGCATATGAGTGAACAGCTAGAACAGAGGATTTTGAATGCTCCCAACACAAAGGAAGGATGAATGTTCAAGGTTATGGGCATGCTGATTACTCCAATTTGATCACTATATGCTGTATGTATGGAAACTCACTATATATCCCATAAATATGTACCATTATTATGTATCCATTAAAATAATCAAAAATGTAATTTTGTACAAATTGGGAGCAAGTTCTCCCAGCAGATTTTTGTCTCCAAACATAGCATAAAAGGTTAACTGAAAAACTAGGACTGCCTATATATTATAGTTTGTTTCAAACTCGAAGAAATCTGTCTAAATTTTTCCATTTTTTTTTACACTGTTATAACAAAGTGTCATAACACTTTGTCGTTTCATTGTAAACCTGCTTTGAACATGCCATTGGGGTGATGGCCACCATAGCACAGAATTTTCTGATTCCTTTTATAATTCCTAATTTCACTTCCCAATGGACAGATGCTATGAAGATAAAAATCATTTGACCAAGAACAGTCCAACAGGCAGTTGGGGCACCTTGGATTCTAGTTGGGTCATGGTGTTTCCCACAAAGATAAGACCATCCATATATGCTAACAAAATGAAGGTCAAAGTGGTTGCTGACAAATAATAGACTTGAGGGCTTTTTTTTTTTTTTTTGAGACAGAGTCTTACTTTGCCGCCGTGGGTAGAATGCCATGGTGTCACGGGTCACAGCAACCTCAAACTCTTGGGCTCAAGCAATTCTCTTGCCTCGGCCTCCCAAGTAGCTGGGACTACAGGCAACCACCACAATGCCCGACTATTTTTTTTTTTTTTTTAAAGACAGGGTCTCCCTCTTGCTCAGGCTGGTCTTGAACTTCTGAGCTCAGGCAATCCACCTGCCTCGGCCTCCCAGAGTGCTAGGATTATAGGCAGGAGCCACCATGCCTGGCCCTGAGAGAATTTTGAAGACATATTAGTTGATTTAAAAATTAAGAGAACCAGGCTATGTATCATATTTTGCCATGTAGAAAGCATACTTTTTGCCCAAATTTTTGAGATAAAAATAAGGGCACACATTCTATGTGGGTTCCTTCAATTCCTCGTGTTCCTTCAATTTTTGAGATAAAAATAAGCGCACACATTCTATTCTATACAGATACAGTACTAATACTGTATCTGTATAAATGTTTTTATAATACAAAAAACAAATACTTAAATATAAACAAATAAAAATTTGTGTTAAAGAATTAAAGCTAAAGATTTTAAGTTTGGGCCTCAAACATGGGTGCATGTTATACCTGGGAGCACGTTATACACGGCAAAATACAGTATATCCATCCACTCATTTACTTCTTCAAGGAATATTTGTTTACTATGTACTACATGCAAGGCACTGTGTTCCAACAATCAGGGAACTGATGTCTTACAGACAAAGGTCAGAGTCTAGCAAAACTATCTTCATGCCAAAGCCTTGGTTCTTGAAGGAACCAAGAATTAAAGGAGGTTATTCATTTGGGGCTGAAACAAAAAACAAAAACGAACAAAATCCTTATAAAGGATTTTCTTTGTAAACCCATAGTGTGCAATTTTCTCTTTAGGATTTCCTTTTGCTTATGTGTATAAACCTATTCAAATTGACTCAGAAAGGATATGAGATTATAATAGAAGGTAAGTTGTGGGACCTTATCCATCAGCCATAGCACAATTTATGAAAAATTTTGGAAAACCCTAATGCTGGAGAAGAATTTCGAGGTCATTTGGTGTTAGCACCTGTCAGTTCACAGATGCATTTACCACCATTTATAAGGCTTAGAAACCACTTCTAATTTTGATTTGGTAAGAATTCCTTGGTTTCCTAAGGAACATAAGCCTTAGAGTGAGAGTGAATATGTACCAGAAGGACTGAAATATTACTGTGGAATATTCACAGACTCCTTCTTTATAATCCCCGGCTAAGAATAATTCTGGCACTGCCACCTCGTGTTCCTTCATGCCAGGCAGCGAGAGGGATGGAGAGGTGTGTGAAATGAAAATGGTTCCTTTCCCTCACCTCACCAGGGAAGGTTAGGACAGGGATTCCATGCAAGCCTTGGGCTAAACCAGGGTGACCATCTCTTCATACGTGAAAGCTGTCAGCCTCTGCTGTTGCTGAGGAGTGAAAGAAGGGTGGAGAGAGAACCAGGACAGCCCGAGAGGGTCAGTGAGCAGGGGTGACAGAGATCGCCCTTTGGGATTCTTATTTGTCTGCAGGTTCACTATTAGGTGTTATTGAAAATTGTGGAATGCTGATGGCTGGGATCAGTCCAATGTGGGTGAATATTACAAAGGCCACTGGGGCCTGGACATGAGTTCCGTCTACGGCGACTGGTAGACGCACCATTCATCCCTCCACGTGGAGATAGGGAAAGGAGTTCTCTGATACCATGGATCCCTACCAAACACCCAGTGTCACACACTCCCTGCCAGACCCTCAACTCCACCTAGGTGTAGCCTGGGAGCGAAGGCCTCTACACTTCAGACCACTGGTTGGAGACTGTAACTTGTGGGCTGGGAGGTGTTTGCAGAGAGGCAGAAATTTCTACACTGGATTATGGGTTTTAAAGACAGAGTGTCAATAAGTTCTCAGACTTTGTTATCTAATCCATGGGCATCAGTGATTAAAAATGAACCTAAATCTTGTTACATTGCTAAGGAGTCTATTTATTTATTCAACAAATATGTACTAAGTGCCAGCATGTTCTCAATTTTAGAGATAAACCAGTGTGTAAAATGAATTTTTCTTTCTCAGAGTTGACATCCTATTTGAGGGCTTTATGAGATCCTGCATCTCGTAAATAACAAGGGCTTGTATTGTTCAAGTCTTAAAGCAATTTCCAGGCCTTCAACCAACAGAATGAGATAAAAAAGAAATGAAAAAACGAAGCCCTCAGAAAGATCATTTCCCCAGAAGCCAATCTCAGGCTTAGCAAGACAGAACAAGGGCAAAGAAGATCTTCTCAGAGAATATAACAGGGGCAGCCAGAGGATGACCAAGGAACTCATCACACTGCGTTCAACAGCAACTTAGTCTGAAGCCTGGGCCGCTGAGATACAATTCTGTTAAAACCAGAGTTACTTTCTCTAACCTCATGGCAGACATGTCAAAGTGTGCCACAATTGTTGTGCAGCAGCTACTGATACTTTCTACACTGGTAGGCATGTACTCAGACCTCCTAAACATTTGGGCATGTATTTCAGGAGGCAGTACAAGGTAGAAAGCTATAAAATAAAACCCCAGGAAAATAGTAAAGGAAGCTCCCTGTGCTTGGAAACACCCTAATGAGCATGGGAGTATGTCTCACCAGGGCACCCTGGGACTCTGAAGTGTAACAGTGGCCGAGGAAATGCTGTTAGCTCCTGCTTTATGTAACTGTGTCTTCAGCTTTCTGATACTCTAAAATGATAAGAAACTTAACCTAACTTTTATATTACCACCTTCCCATCACTCATATCGCTCATATCACTGTCCTACATGAGCGCTAAGCAGATTGGGGTGTCAGAAGTGGGATTAATGAAAAGGATGTCCCTCAAGCCCTTGCCGGAATGCAGCTACCACTTTAAAGGTAAACGTGGGCTCGGCGCCTGTGGCTCAACGGGCTAAGGCACCAGCCACGTACACCTGAGCTGGCGGGTTCAAATCCAGCCTGGGCCTGCCAAACAACAATGATAGTTGCAAGCAAAAAATGGCCAGGCATTATGGCGGGCACCTGTAGTCCCAGCTACTTGAGAGGCAGAGGCAAGAGAATCGCTTGAGCCCAGGAATTAGAGGTTGCTGTGAGCTGTGATGCCACAGCACTCTATCCAGGGTGACAGCTTGAGGCTCAGTCTTAAAAAAAAAAAAAAAAAAAAAAAAGGTAAAAGTGAATTATTTCAAGATTTGAGATATAATAATCCTAAGAGGGGCTGAGTTTTGCTTTGAGTTTCATTAAGCCAATTCTTATAGAAAACAGAGATTCTGGAACTTAAAAAACAAAGGGAATTAAAAGGTGATAAAGGCTTCACCTGTTGGAGAGGTAACAGTAATGATAACAAAGTGATAAATAACCTGTCATTAATTGACTTTTGCTTTTAAAAAATGGCTCAGATGGAGACTGATTTCAAGTTAAAATTTTTAACTGTGAGAATTTCTACTTTTAAATATGTGTGTTATTTCCCCTGACAGGTAAAGCTGAATCCGGGAACTCTATCATACAAAGTATAGGGAAAAAACTATTAAAGATGTCATTCAGAGGACAGATATTTTAAAATGATTTTCTAATTATATTATGGATGTACTTTCTAGAAAACGATTTTTTTTTTTTTTTTTTAGACAGAATCTCACTATGTTGCCCTTGGTAGAGTGCCGTGGCTTCATAGCTCACAGCAACCTCAAACTCTTGGGTTCAAGTGATCCTCTTGCCTCAGTCTCCCTAGTAGCTGGGAAAACAAAAAATTATCAATCAAGCTTTGTTCATTAATTCAAGTGTATAAAAATAATATTTCTTGAAAAAAATGTTAGAAGACGGTTCTGCACATGTCACCTACCCAGGTAAAACAGTTGAATATCTGAACTAAGTATATCTGATAAATTTGTGACTAAATGGTAAATATTATAATTTCTATGGTTATCCACAATTCATTAAGTACATTAACTGGAGATAAGACAGTACGACTTAAGTGTTAAAAACTAACTTTTCTACTTCAGATTTCTTTTTAAAAGGGAGAGGTGACCATCTCAGCCTGAGATAAGCAAGAGTTTTCTAAGGAGGAAAAAAATATACTTTAGGTGAGTTTGGGATTTTGATTTGTGGCCATAAGTTAGATAAGAAGACAAGGAGGGAGTAGATAGCCCTCTCCTTTTAGTAATAGGTGAAAAATGCTGTAATAAGTAAAATAGTGTGGAAAAGATGGTGTAGAAACAGGCAGTTTTCAGTACTGAATTCTTTTCTTCATCCCTGGATAGGCAGCCAAAACTTGTGAGCCTCGGCATTTGTTAAATGACCTTAAAAAATAGTACAAACTGCTGACTCAGGTACACTGAGAAAAACAATCTCTCATCTAATTATGGCATACACTTAGAAAAATAAAACTTAGTGAATTTGATGCGTCAATTTCCATAGTAGTAGTTGAATTTGTATTTATTCTGTATCTTATCATCATAAAGTTAGGTTTCCATCTCAATGTACGTTCCAACTGCATTCAGCATATAAAACAAATAAAAATTCAGCATATATAGTGAATAAAAATATTCATTACTACCGACCCCCACGTGGATGGTTCAGTGAAGAGGAGATGTGGACACCTATGTCGAACAGTAGGGATTTAAAAATAAATTACTAACTGTGGCCCCACTGTTGCTGGAATCCGGGGTGCAGAGTGACATCACAGAGACTAAGGCCTATTGAAGGAATTGTGTGGAATAAGAGAAGCTACAAGCTCTCTTAGGCATATAACAAAAAATCTTTATTTTAACACAGCTTATATAGCCAATACTACACGTATACACTATTAATCAATAATCTTATAACGTATACATCATCCATCTAAAACTTGGTGACTTGATTCTCGTGATCATCACCAGACCACCTTATGACCAGGTCATCACTGGCCTGGTGCCCACCTGTCTATTGATCAACTAACACAATACTCCATCAACTATTATTTTTTTACCATCATTACATCTAAAATTAAATCTAAGCCACAAAGCAAACTCTGGGAGAATAAGCTGCTTGAATGCTAGACCCTTAGAAGACCATCCCGAGGTGGTTATTTATTCTCTAGGAGTGGTGGAGATTCCTAAAATATACAGGATACTTGCCTGCAAGCTCTGCCCCCAGGACCAAGCCTTTGTTCACCAAAGTATTACCTTCTGTGTGAGCAGGCCAAAGGTCAAAATGGAGTTCTATTTCAGTCTCTCCTTCCCAACTCACTAAAAAACTTCAAACCTGTTCTCACAGAATGAATCTATTTAAAGGCACATACAGGCTTTTCGCCTATAACTCACCAGGTGTAGCTGGAAAGACCAATATCTGGTCATCTCATTTGGATTTCAGTATAAAGTCCACCGCCCACACTTGGAGATATTATCATATACTCCCTATAAAAGTATCAAGAAGAAAGTGCCTTTGTGTTCACCTTTGTGGGGATCAGGCAGTTAACACAGAATGCCAAATTGGGACTGTATGATAATTTGATCAATACCAAAGTGTGGATATTGGCACTAAACATTTCTACAGTTGCTAAGTTTCTAATTTCTGTTTTTTTCTTCGAAAATAAAAGCCTCTGAGATGAGCCCAAGACGTTTAAACATTATTTTCAAAGATATTTGAGAGTATTAGAATATAATGTGAACATAAGACTCTACTTTTATATGGTGCATCTTACAAGGGTACAAGTGAAAATTACTAAATGTAGAATATAAATGTCTTCATATAGTGATTAAAAGGCCGTGTAGGCTATGCTAAATAGTTCAATGAAAATATTTCAGATTGTATATAAAGTCAGCACATTGTATCCCATGATTGCACCAATGTACACAATTATGATTTAATAAAAATTAAAAAAAAATAGTATCTATTAAGTGGAGCTTTTTGTAGATATTTTTCCATTCAAGTTTCCTTTGTGGTATTGTAACTATTCATGAAAATTATAATTATAATTTATGAGGCGATCATAACTGTAATGTATAGTCTATGAAAGTTAAATTATAATTTATTATGCACACTTGAAATTTAGTTAGACTCAACCCTATTTTTGAGTATATTAGTTATAGTAAAAATTACAGTTAATTGTTTCCCAGTTTTTCTAAGACATGGTTATTGTCATCCCCCCGACCCCGATATTATATACACAATGAACTCTGTTAAGAGTGGTCATAGTTTCAAAAAATTAAATAATAGCTGATCATAAATGTTCCTGTGTTCAATAAACTGAGAAATGTTGTAAACCCGGCAAAGGAACGAGAAGGGAACTGTCAAACTTTTCATAGGAGAGGAAGTTAAGAGAAAGACCTTTATGCTCTCCTTAAAGGCCATAGGTGTAGACACAGACAATCACCAAGTCATGTTTGAACTCTGCTACATTCTAGGCGTTGTGCTGGTTTTGGAAAAACTGACCAAGACAGATACAGTGCCTGACCTCACAGGAGCAAGTCTAGTGGGGAGGCAAAAAATAATATAAGCAATTATAATGCCTGATGGTAAGTGTGACGACCTGAGACTGAGGGTGTGATGGCAGCACACAGCAGGGGCACCAATCCCAGGGAGGGTAAATTGAGATCTGAATAATGAGCAGGTAGCCAGGGTGCGGGTGGGAGCGGGCTGGAGCTCCTGGCGAAGAAAGGCTCAGAGGTAAGAAAGAAGAGGGTGTGTCTGGAGAAAGCAGACAAGTTGGGTTTTGCTAAAGAACAGACTATCTAAGAAAGGGGGCTGTTCAGAGATGAGGCTAGAGAGTCTTAGAATTCAGATCTTTCCAGGCTTTGTAGGCCTTGTCTAGGATTTGGGAATTCAATTTTGGATGAATGGAAACATTAAAAAGTATTAAACAAAGGATAAAAAGGAATGAGACTTCTAAAATGTCCAACTGGTCTGCAGTGTGGGACTGTGACACTTTCAACTTCGTGGAACGTTGATGTGTTTAAATGCCAGTAGAGTCTTCAGTGGACCTGTTCTATCTGCATCTGGACACACAGTATAGGTTTGAAGTTCAGAAGAGAGACCTAAGCTACAGGTTGATTTGGGACTTGTCAGTTTATAGATTATAACTTAAATAATTGGAGTAGGTAAGAATCAATGATGTAAGGTAGTAGTGATCTTTTGATAGTACTGGAAAGGGTAACACCTGGAATTTCTTTTAGGTGATAAAGTACTTTATTTTAATATCGTAAGTTATATAATTTGCTCAAGCTCACTTCATTAGGAAATCGTAAGGAAAGATCAGGAGAAAGCAAAAGTGGCTGCTGGGCTTACTGTGCTACGTGTTCTCGATCACAGAGGCTCCCAGCTTTGGTTTTCACACACATGAAAGATGTTCCCCTCCGTAAATATCAATACCCCTCATATATATGTAAAACTACATGATTAAACTCACAGATTGAGACTTGACTGTATAAATAAGGTGAAGTAAAAAAATTTATATAAAGTAAGACCACCATTATTTAAAAGATAAGTTTAAGAAGAAAAAACTAGAAAAAAAATGAAACCCCAAATGCTCTCATTGTCTGTTTTTGATGGCAGCCTACTGCATATTTTTTTCCTTTTTTCTCTTTCAGATTTTTAAAATAATGAGCATATATTTTGGAATGAGCTGTGTATTGCTATAAGAATTAAATGTTCATAATTACACAAAAGGAAATTATGTGACAGAATTTCAAACATTGACATATATAATAAACATTCAATTTTGTTACCTAGTTGCCCTAGTTATAGACCAATCCTTAAAAACCTTCATAGATCCCAAATTATTATATCAGTATGCTGAAAATTATTCTATCTATATGCTGAAAAACAGGGTGTGGTCTGGTGATATCATTTTCACCCCTGCTGGTTGATATAGGGCTCATAGCTGTCTTTACTTTTGTTTATGGCAAATGACTACCTGGCAGTGATCTTTGTCAAGGTAGATATGAGATGGTGAAATTTCCAATTACATTTACAAAGATAACACCTTAAGAAAAATATAAAGTTCCATTACATACTTATTTACTAGAATAGCTAGTGTTTTATTATTATTATTATTGTTATTGATTTTGAGATATTCTTGCCAGGTAGGGAGTTCCTCAAAAAATTATTTTCTCGTGTGTTTTGTTTTTGTTTTTGTTTTTTTTTGTTTTTTTTTTTGCGTTTTTTGGCTAGGGCTGGGTTTGAACCCGCCACCTCCGGCATATGGGGCCGGCGCCTCACTCCTTTGAGCCACAGGCACTGCCCTCTAATGCATCTTTTTTAAAGTTAAAGATTTATATTTTGGGAAATAGGGAATATTATAGTTTGACTAATTTCCTTTTTCTTTATATTAGGTACTTGAAATTTGAGAAGCATCAAGTTGATGCTCTTTAAGTAACTAATTTAAAGCTTTTTCTGTTTCATAAGGATAGAGACTGTGTCTATTTTGATCACCTTTATAGTCACAGTGCTCAGCACAAATTCCTGCACTCCTTAAATATTGCTGAATGAGTGCAAAAAAATTCTTAATTAGAGGTAGGCACTTGGGTTAATAAATAACTCGAACAATCATTTCTGCATACTTGCTTCAACGATTTCAATACCATAGACGTAAGAAACTGCAGTGAAGGCTCGGTGCCTGTGGCTCAACGGGCTAAGGCGCCAGCCGCGTACTCCTGAGCCGGCGGGTTCGAATCCAGCCCGGGCCGCCAAACAACAATGATGGCTGTGACCAAAATGGCCGGGCATTGTGGCGGGTGCCTGTAGTCCCAGCTACTTGGGAGGCGGAGGCAGGAGACTCGCTTGAGCCCAGGAATTGGAGGTTGCTGTGAGCTGTGATGCCACTGCACTCTATCCAGGGTGACAGCTTGAGGCTCTGCCTCAAAAAAAAAAAAAAAAAAAAAAAAAGAAACTGCAGTGAAAATAAAATATGACGATGGTTAGTTAATAACAAATGAAAATAATAACCATGGGCATGAAGTATTTATGTGATGAAATGGTGCTATCGAGGGTATAGGGCCATGAGGTAGTTAGGGATTAAGGAGAGATTTGATGAATGTTTACACTAACTGAGAGTCATTAGAGGCATTTTAATTGAAAATATGAGAATTTTTGAACTTTGGACTTTTTTTTCAAGTTTATTTGAGGAAAATAGTATCAAGGAACATAGGACCCCCAGTATGGCGCCCTAGGCAGTTGTGTTTGTCACGTGGAAGTGGCATGGTGCCGAGTGGAGCAGCCTGTTGGCTGGCTCTGAGAGCACTGCGTCTTGTTAAGTGGTTGTAAAGTGGCCTACCAATCAGTATGGGAGTGCAGACGTCCGGTTGTCCTGCTTCTTTGTTTTCTTTACTTACGTGAGACTTCATTGTTTATTTTTCTTTGAAAAGACATAGAATGATCTCTCAGAAAATTTCTTTCACAAAACAAATTTAGGTTAAAAACTATAAGGGCCTGAAACATTAAGAACTACCAAAAACAAACTCAGAGCACTTTTCTTGCTTAGGAAGATATTTTACTTTTTAATTTAATTTCTATATTCTTGTTAATTTGATCCTTTTTATGGTAGATATCGTTTGAATAATGTATAAAGTAACTCTGTAGATGATTACATTCTCAAGTCTTTGAAGGAAATGTGTCATTCTATTTAATTTGAATATTATCTAAATAACTGTGAGATTGTCAATCTGTATAGTGTAAAATTTAAAATTGTCGTTAGTCCTTGATTGGTGTCTTTTCTGTGACAGCTCACAGTTGTAGAATCTCACACGTGGTAATGACTTTGGTTCTTACTTGTTACAGACACAGTTATACATGCATCTGACGAACTACTCTGTCAACAAGCATAATGAGCGTTTTGAACGGGATGAAACTGAAAACAAAGGCAGCAAACGTTCCATCAAATGGTTTACAGAGTTCCTACAAGCCAACCAGCATGATGTTGCTAAGTTTTGGAGTGACATTTCAGTAAGACTACACCATTCCATAATTATCACTGTCTCTTCTCAGCATTCATTTATAGTACCATCAAGCATTTTAAAATAAAGAACAGATTCCATTAAATTAGGCAGATAAAGAATATTTTCACAAAGCAAGTAGAACTTAGGTTGGATGGGAGAGGGAATTTTAGATGGAGACAGAAGCATAAGAAAAGGTAGAATGGTCTGAGAATCATGATGTGGGTTGTCACAAAAGGTCCGTGGGAGCTTCGTGAGGACTTGTGGCTGGAAAGAGTATATGGAGCCCCAAGTAGGCCCTGGAAAGCAAGGCTTAACTTGGGAGGCAGTGGGGATGCTTATCATGTGTGTTGGTCAGCTGTCCACCAATTTATTAACCTTCTAGGTATCTTCCTGATAGACTAATAACACCTGAATAAGAAATTTGATTACAACAATAGTGTTTATATATTTATCTATTTGTTTCCTAAAGGCAAATTTTGTGGAAATTCCCAAATTATCTTTACTGATAATGAGAGGACCATCTAATGGTGAAATTCAATCGTGTATGGTAGTTCATTGATGGAAGATCCCACCTGATGATGCCTGGATGAATTCATGAATTAATGAATAGATCAGTGGGTTGAACAAGGTTTTATTTCCCCCCTGGCATCTTTTTATTTCTTTGCCAAAGTTTTAACTTCCATGTGGGTTTGGTTCTTTGGGGAAGTCTTTGTGTGAAGGTAGAACCTGCTGGGTGACCTTGGTGAGGGATGTATAAAGACAATCAGTCAAACAGAAAAATGAGCATCATTACCTTTACATACATTAGTTTTAAGTGATACTTTCCCACACAACTGAATTAAGAGAAGGTTTACAAGCAAGACTCATACTAGACAGAGGTTATGGAAATTAGCTTTTCTGTTAGAGCCGTGAAGTATGATTTTAGATATGACTCAGACACGGCCAATGGGATTCTGTTAAGCTCCGATACATTTCATAGTCTTGTCTATAAATGTGCAAATTTTACATCATTCATTAGCCATCATTGGCTGTGATCATTCAAATGTACATTAACAATCTATAAATAACCAGCTAAATAATAATCAACTTTTAACTTTTTCAAGTGCTTTTAATTATCTTGTCAAATTTTCTACATTTAATTATTTGAAAATTTGCTGTCTTTATTAAGAACCAGTATACTTTATATAGAGAACTATTTAAAGCGAATCAGTGGAGTAATATAAAAAGAACCACAGGAGAAGGTGGAGGAGGCAATTATGCAGTAAATTTTCATCGTATCTTAGTTTATGAATTCCATGACTAACTTAAGACTTTTTTTTTTCAATGACCTCTTTTTTGGGGAGTAATTTCTCTAAAAAGTAATCATCAGTCTATGAAAACTAACATTCGTCAACACCTTTGTGAGGAACAGAGCTGTGTGCTTTTATGCTGGCCAGTGATGAGTAAGAAATCAAGGCAAAATCAGGCCCTGGAGATTAAAAATAAGTGTAATCACTCCAAAAACCTCCCCACTGAATGCTTTTTATATACTTAAAGTAAAAATCTACAAATCATGTTTCAAAGCAGTGACACTGTGCTGGACATTCTCAAAAGCAATATTGGAATTTCATTTGTGCGTGGTTATACTGCTCCTGCTTATCACATCTACTTGCAGTCTTGACTGGACAGTTTAAAAGTGTTTTTCAGGTAGAAAAAGATAAGTATATAATTCTGGGTCAATTAATATTCACTTTGCTAAGCGTGTTGCACAGAATCTCATTTTGTTCTTACATCTACCTTGTTTGCAATTTATATTTAGGAAAAAGTGAAACTCATGAAGTTCGGGCAGTGTGACAGGTTCCATAGCTACAGGTAGCAAAGTCAAGAATAAACCCTGGGAGTCTGACGAGAGCCGAGCTCTTCACTGCCCTTCTGTATGGCCTGTACCTGCCGAGAGGGAGTTAAAATGACAAACCTTTGCTGTAAAAACGAGCGAGACAGCTTTTCCATAATCTATAGCTTTTTCTCAAGCTTAATTAAAATAACTTTCATTATTAGCATTGATAGCTCAGCCTAGTACTAGTAAGGACTTCCTCACAGAAGATGTTGACAGCCGCTTCTGTTGCTGGCAATACCCTCCTCAGATGGCCTAATGAGCCACAGAATCATCACTGTACAGAGAAACTCGGCTCTGAACAGATTTTATCTTCCCCCTCTTTCAGCGTTCGTCTAGGGTTCCATTCTGTTGTTTGGGAAGTAATTTACTATCCTTGGAATTCACCTTCCTGCCACCCTGCTCCCTTCCGTGTGGGGCTAGTGCCCGCTCCTCCCTTACTTAACAAGAAGCCATGTTCACCGGCTTTTATTTCACGTATGCATTTCCGAATGTTTTTGAAAGTCTCTTAAATGTCAGGCACTATTGTAGGCACTGGTAATGGGATTGTAAATAAGAGAGGCAAGGGCCCTCCTCTAACAAAAAAAGAAAAATCTCACTGGTTATAGCCATGGTCAGTGTTAACTCAGGGCTGAGAAAGGCCTCTCTGAATGTCACAGAGCCAGACATGGCAGTAGGGGGCACAGAGTGTTGCAGAAAGAACAGCCAGTGCAGAGGTCCTCAGGTGGGAGGAAGTGCCACTTTCTTGAGGAACCCAGTGTGAGTGAATGTTACTTGAGTGTAGTGGGCAGAGGGGACTGCAGATGGAAGCCAGAGCAGGGGCAGGGCAGGAAGACATTTCTTAAGCCTGGCCAGGGTGCTGGTTTGTAGGCCCAGCTCGTATTTGCACATACGTCCATGACGTACAAAGGAGTAAGGCATTTCCCCTCTTTTGTCACAATCTTTGTAGGAACTGGTGGTAAAGACTCTGATTGTGGCGGAACCTCATGTCTTGCACGCGTATCGAATGTGCAGGCCGGGGCAACCTCCAGGCAGTGAAAGTGTCTGCTTTGAAGTCCTGGGATTTGATATTTTGTTGGACAGAAAACTGAAGCCATGGCTTCTGGAGGTAAGGCATTCTTTAAGAAGAAAGAGAATGTATCACTGTTCTAGTGTGTGAAAAGAAGTGGTTTTTAAATGTGTATCCGACACAGTTTTCCCATTCATTGAGCAGAATGAGGCCTGGATGGAGTATGTGGGAAGTAGAGAATGAAAATTCAACAAAAAGAACAGTTCTCAGGATGAATCAATATGTGAAAATATTACTTTTCCCAAATTAGCATGGAGTGAAGTTCTGGGCCAGGAATTTTGAATGCCAGTGTGGAGCTGCTTTTATCGATTTGTTGCTTAGCTGCCCTACTATTTTCTCAGCCACGTGGTTTCCACCACTACCTGAGTCCTGGAGATCATCTGACCTCTGTGTGGGTCCCTGGGCCTCAAGGCCCTGCCTTCAGCCTATTGGCCCTTCATGTTCAGGCTCCTGTTGGTTCAGTAATCAGTGTCCAGTGTTCAGTATCCAGCACCCTACAAGACACGAATTCTGTCTGGGGCGCCCCTGCGTCCGGCTTGTCAACTGTATGCCTTCCGATTTGCTATCAGTCACTGGTGGGCCGAGCATTGTCATTACTTCTATTTTATATAAAAGATCACATAACAAATACAAAATGATATATGGGCAGTCCCAGCTTATGAATGAGATGGATTCTATAGGTTTGTTCTTAAGTTGAATTTGCATGTAAGTTGGAACAGGTACATTGATCTATTACCTTTAATAGTTGCCATTCATAAATGTGAGTTGTACACCAGTCGGACGTTTGTAACTCATAGACTGCCTGTAAATGAGGAAATCATCATCTGTTTGAGATTTTTTATCTTTCCTGTCAAATTTGTATTTCAGTGATATTTATACCTGTTTTACACAGAAGAAACCTTACGAGTCATGTTATCAGCTGGACCCCATCCAGCACGTCCCTCTAAGCTCTCTGTTCTGTGGTCATGGAACCTTCTTGTGGCCACTGGGATACTGTGTTTTGGAAACTTTATCAGAATAACACTACGTATCTCAACAGTGTTTACTGAATTAGTTACATTTAAGGAATATATTGCCATAGAGGATGTAATCAACAACTCCTTTTCATTTTAAATTGAAGTGAAATTTAGAAGTTGGAAGGTGCATCTGTCCTATCAAGGTTTGCATAAATAAATTAAATGAGCAATTTTAAGATAAAAATATTCAAAATATATTTTTTAGAGCAAAACACCCTTACAGTTTGAGGGCCAAAGATTTGTGTGTGTGTACGTGTGTGCACGTGTGTGTTCGTTCACCTACTTTGAGTAATGCAGTTCTGTCCCCAGGAAAATGTAGTTCTCTCTTTTGGTTGTTCAAATCTTGCTTAGGTCCTAGAGATGAGATAAATGAGAGTCGCTTTGCTTACCCACTGCTTCCTGTCTTCCTCTCAGATGAAAACACTTGACTATGCACTGTGGACTCTTCCTTTTCCTAAGGCTGACATTTTCTTCCTTAGATTTACTGCTTTTTCTGCAGGAATCTTTTCTTGTTCTTAGCTGTGTTTTCTGCTATGCTCTGTACTTGTCTTTCATCACTGATGGGGTGGGGCAGAAATAAAGGCATGTGCATAAGAGGGTAACGGAGGAATGACTTTATTGATATCTTGCTTACCTTTGTGTTAAATATTTGCTTTCTTGGAGCTTTGCATTACCTTGCTAAATCAGATTGAATGGTTGAATTCTGATTTTTTTTTTAAAGGCTCAAAATACCATTGTTTGCATGAATGTTTCTTCATTCTTTATTCTTTCCGTTGTCATTTCCAGATAAGGCAGAACTATTAAAAATCCACAGTGGCCAACAGCTGTGGATAATGAACGTTTATCACATTAAAACAGTTCAAAGAACCTTACTTAGATCTTGCTTTACAGTATTTCTCTCTGAGCTGAAATTGTGGAGGTGCTAATACACATTGTTCAAAACCTTTTGGCGCCATCAAGTGGAATAAAGTAGAAGGTGCTCCTGAGAATATGGTGACTTTCAATTAAGTAACGGTAATTTGGGGTAGTGATTGCTAGTAGCAAAATTACAGACATTTTCAATCATAGGAAACACTTTTAGGGAAAAACACAGGACTTGGGTAAATTCAACTGCCAGTAGTTGAAGCACACTCATTAAACGAGGATCTACTAAGTTACAGGTACCCTGCTGGGTGATGCAGATACAAGAAGGGAGAGACAGAATACTTGCCCTGGACTAGTGGGTATTCAGATATGTGCTTTATGGTAATAATTATAAATGTTAGTAGAAAAGCAGGAAGTAGCACAAACAATGGCATGATTAATCTCTCTGTGTACATTTGTGTATATGAGAGTTAAAAAATATCTTTGCAGAAAGAACAGCTGAGCAGAGTTTTCAGGGCTACAGAAGGTGGGGAGGGGCAGAGGGACGGCAGAGGTATGGGGGAGGCCGTGGGGCAGAGGAACAGCACTTATTTAGGAGCACATGATGTAGAATGTTCTGGATACTTTGATGTGTGCACACAATGTGTGTGTGTTTTGGTCAAACTATTGTTTTGATCAGTTAATAAAAATATTCACTAATTAAATTATTTTCTAATAATTTTCATTTTTGCATGCATTACAAGCTGCTGAGTTTTCAGACTCTAACATCTGCTGGGCTTGGTCTGTTTTAGAATCAATAGGAAATGAAATCCAAAGAAACCACCAGCATTGTGGGGGTGACATTTGGCTGGGTAGACATTATCTAATTTTTAGTTTCCTCTCTGCACCGTGTGTGGTTCTTTTACTTTTTTCTCTACCTTTATTATAATTCTTTTTAAAAAAACAAGACCAACCTTCAATGATACCCTAAACTGAAAAAAAGATTTTCTGCCTTTCTACATACTCATTTATCTTGTGCAGCTACATTTCACCATAGATCAAATTCTTTTAGAGTAGATGGAAGAATTTGACACAGGTAAGAAGAAGTTGTTTTGTTCTAAGTATTAGTCCCATCCTCGGGGAGGGCTGTGTGGGATATACCTGGCAGAATTCCAGACCACAGTTTGGAATGGAACCCTAAGGCATTCTGTAAAGATAGATTACATTCCAATGAACCACTTAATCATCAGTTCCTAAATGTCTGGCTTATTATAAATCTTGTCACGTGTACTAGCAAAACTATCTATTACAAATTCCAGAGATTTGAATCAGTATGGCCACATGATTTTCACGTTACTTTACGCTTTCTCTGCAGTTGTAAGGGGAAATGCTTACAGCTTTGAAGTAAAAGATTAATGAACTCTCTTTCTCAAATTGACCTAGAATAAATGCTTTTTCTTGCAATTTTCAAGCTATTTCCTTCTCCTTGAGATTGCATTACAAAGACAGGATTATGTGCGTCACCTTTTATATCAGAAATAACAAAGAAATCAAAATGCAGCATGACGCGACGTATCCCTAAGAAGGAGTACCAGGCGCCCATCAGAATGGTGGCATGATGGAAGAACTTCATGGTACTTGGTTAAGGGAAAGACTTGTGTTATAAAATGAAGTGTGGTTAGCGTGGACATGCATTATATATGTATGCATAGAAAATACCTGGAATACTATCTAACAGATGGTTAGCAGTGCACTGGAGTAGTGGGATTACAGGTGATCTTTTATTGTTTGTTTTGCTTCCTTTTACTAATTTTTCTGCAGTGAGTTAGTGACACAGTTGTAATTAGCGACGTATTCCTGGATGGTTTCTAGAGTCTAACATGTTATTTCCTCATGTGTTAGTTGTAGAATGTGTGCTATTGCTTTCTTTATCTCTTGTGGTGAGGACTAGGATGAGGACTAGTAGCACACACGTGTGTTGAGATAGCCTTAGGGGTTAGTGGCTGGTCAAGAAGCTAAGCTATAGTTTTTATCTCATCCATGTTCTAACCAACTGATTGAATTGAGTAAGTAATTCTCTTAAACATATGCTACATTTTAGTAAGAACAACCCAGCCCAACAATAACAAAGACAAAAACAAAAAACCCAGCTCTTGAAGTGGTAGAATATTTTATAATGGATTTCAGAGTACATGTACAATTATTTCTTACTTTTCATTATAATGAATTCCTGGAAATGGCATTGGAAAGTAGGACAGTCACGAATGGCTCATTATTCCCATTAGTCCTCACACAGTTAGAAAAACTCATAGAGGTTAGTCTTCAGCTACCCTTCATGGTGTCTTCTGAGCAATATAGTCAGTTTTTTTTGAAATGAAAATTGATGAGTTGTTTGAGCCAGGTAGAAAAAAACAAACTTCATTTGTGAGGCAGCAATAGATGAACTCATCAGCAAGGTCTGAAACAGTGACAAGAGGACATTGAGAGTATCTATATTTTAAATATAGACATAATTATTACTATATTGGTTACATAATTATTACTTACCTTTTTGTCAAGAGAAGTCACTTTTAACTTCACTAAACTTAAAACCTAGCGTGCATGGGGTAATGCGTTGGAGAGAGTAGAGAAGAGAGATGACAGATGATGCTGGCAGTGAAGACCCTGAACCAAGTCAGCGGCAGGAAGGGTGTGGTGCCAACAGCCAGCTCCTTGTCATTCCCTGACCTGGGGCTTGAGGAACGGAGGTGGGCAGTGGTAACCGGGCCATCCACCATGCAAAGCTTGGAGATTCATTGTGAAGGCCTATTGGCTGATCTCACATTAGACTAATAAATGCTGAATATTTGTTTGACCTTCCAACAGGCGGCTACTCACATCGCTTTCTTTGTAAATTTCAGATTAATCGAGCCCCAAGCTTTGGAACCGATCAGAAAATAGACTTTGATGTTAAAAGAGGAGTACTGCTAAATGCCCTAAAGCTGCTAAACATCAGGTAAAGCACCTCCCCCATGTTTTGGAATTTTTTCCCTCCGTATTTAGTATAGATGAATTGTTTGCACATGAAATTGGCTTGTAATCTTTTGTATTTTTGTGTTCTTTATTTTTAATTTCTTGATTCTGTCCTCTAAACCCCTCATTTTTTTTTTAAATACCTTTTCCCCTCCTCCTGCATACTGCTTTTCCTGCTTCCCAGATAATACTTCGTACCTGCTGTAAATATGGTTAAATGACAATGTTGGTATAATTATTAGTCAGAGAAGTCATTCAGGAAAATAAACAGTTTCAATTATGGATATCCTACCTTTCTGTCCAGGGGTCTGTTTTCCCACTATATCCTGCTGCTTGCATAAAAAAAGACAGTTATTCAGGAAGGGTTAAGTTTCCTATTCAAAGTATAGACAGAAGGTAAGTAAAATTTGAGAAAAGACGTGGTTGGTGTGGGTGCAGGACTGGTTGCAGTGTACATGATCATAGATTTCAAATATCTGAAATGATATTATGTGGGAAAAACTTTTGGCTCATTATAAAAGAAAGTCGTTCCTTTAACTGAACTGCTTTGTGAAATAGTAAATTCTCTGTTGTAAGTGCTCAAAAGAGCTGAGCATGTTGGATTAAAGGAATGCAGGTCATTTAAGCTCAGAGATTCTGTGATTTCAGTTTACTCTATTTGACATTTAAGCACTCTAGGAAAGTTATGGGATGCTTCCAAGCACTTTTTAAATTTGAGAAGTTTTCAAGCACTTAGCAGGTGCCTAATTAAGAAGAAGCTTTATGTGGGCAGCACAATTTAAAAAAGAGACAGACATATAAACCCATTCAGAAATTTTCATATGGCTTCTTTTGCTGGATGAAAGATTGGCATATGTAAATTCTACTTATATTTCCATTATCCTAAAAGAAATGAGGAGAAAGGAAAGAGATATAGAATGAGGATTTTTTTTTTGTTTATCTTATACAAGTGCATTAGGTATTTTAGATTATTTAAGTAACAAGCCAGTTTGTGTACACAAGTTTACTATTATTGTTTAAGGTAAGCTTTGTGCTTGGTTTTTTTGTTCTGTTTTGGTTTGGGTTTTAGCATGACTTTTGACTTTGCCAGTGATTGGTACCAATTCAGGGCATGGTATTTTTGGTCTTTTTAAAAATGAGTTATGTATAGCTAAGCAATAGAAATTTCTATACCTAAAACTAAAGGAAAGTTGAAATTCATCTTTCTTAGGGCTGTTCCACAGAGCATTTAGCACATATCTTAAAATTTAGGACATGTGCTAATGAGATTTATGTTGGAGCCGGGCCTTTCCTCTCCAGCTGGATGGAGAGTTCCAGAAGAAGCCCCTGTGTTAGACTGGATTTCAGCTGGACCTGTGATGGGCATGTCTTGGGAACATAAGCAGGAACTAGCAACGCTTGGAAAATTCTTGCCTTTCTATTAAATATCTAACAGGATTAATTTTCACATGGACTTTTATTTTAGAAAGGACCAATTTTTCTGTGATTCTAGAAATCCCCTATTTATCTTTATTTTAATCAGACTGTTGTAATGATTTTTCTTCATTAAGTTATCTTTCTGCTCAAGAAACTGAGTAGGTTTCTATTACCAACTCTCAGCCCAGGCTTCTTTCATAATGTGTATAACTTAACCTCAGAGCTTCCATCTTCTTTCCCGTTTCTCTCTGACCCAACTGTTTTGGTTAGGTTAGGATGATGACCTCATTGTTTTCCCCACACAGCTTGCTCTTTCACTGTGATGATTTATTCTGTTCCCTACCCTGAATGTCTTTCTTTACTGCCTGTGATTCAGATCCCTTCTTTTATTATGAACTATTCCTTTTGGTCCAGATTAATGATGTTTCCTTTCTTTGTGCTCTAGAAGGAACTGTGGTCTGCATGGTATGTGGCTCACCACTGTGTTCACTCTGTTACCTTCTGTGCTATTTTACCTGGGCATGGCTGATTTTTCTTTTCAATTTGATTTAAGCTCCTTAAAGTTGAAGAGTATATATTTTATATTCTTCACAGTTCTTAGTACAGTGCTTTCTTTATAGTATGGCTCCATGTATACCCCAAAATTCAATTTGTAAACATGTGCCTTAGGTCTCAAGGAAATCTGGAAGAATGTTATAGATTGCTCAGA
Organism: Perodicticus potto; assembly: GCA_963574655.1. Classification (NCBI taxonomy): domain Eukaryota; kingdom Metazoa; phylum Chordata; class Mammalia; order Primates; family Lorisidae; genus Perodicticus; species Perodicticus potto. The sequence continues at coordinate 69,271 of CAUYRH010014182.1, forward strand.
ATGTTCTATCACTTCTGCTGTGAAGACAGAACCTCACGTGGAGGGGATCAGAATTGATCTGTTTGCACTTGGATGCCAGAATGCAATTTGGGTTCAAATTCAAGTAATTCTTTGAGACATTAGGCTTGGGGTCTTTAGAGACAAGAGAGCATGAAAGGGGCTATATGTAGAAAAAGTAATAGTTCCTTTTTCCCTGTAATAAAAGGAAAATCCAATTATATTGTGGTGGCATTCATGGGTTGATAAGAAGAATCTTTTTCTTCTGTAAGTATTCTATTATAATCATTAAAATAGAATCTAGAAAAGTCATTCACAGTCCCATGAGTCCCTGGGTCTGAAATACCTTTTAATTAGATTAGATTAAATTAAATTACCTTTCCCTTATTTAGAACTAATTCACGAGCTACAGGCTTGCAGCATTTAATGCTCCTGTGCCCTTGAACATTTATCCTCGCTGGCCTTCTCTGACACTGGTCTCAGGGTCACTAGTCACTTAACTTTGAGCATTTCTCTGTCTTCTCTTACAGTTTCTCTCACTTTCAGTTCTTGTCATTTTTTTGATGTGTTCTTGCCTTAGCCCCCTTTCCTTCCGTGTCAATCTCATTCACTTTTGTGGCATCATTTGTAAGTCTGCTCCTGGAGCCCCTAACTACACATGAATGGAGCGAGATGTAACTGGGGGGCCTCTCGCTGTCTCCGACCCTCCCTGGAATCTGATTCCTGCATTTGCAGCTCTCTGGGGACCATGGGCGCTGGACACTTCTGGGCCGGTCAGTGCTCTATAAACACACAGTGAGTCGTGAGCCAGCAAAGAAATGAGTGAGTGGCTAGATGAACGGATGACAGTTCTGATGACACTTTAATTTCAGCATGACTGCAGGTGAATTATTTTTTCCTTCAATCACATTGCTGGGTTTATCGCCTTTTTTTCTGCTAACGTTAGCAAGTATCTCCCACCCACAAAATATAAATCTATTAATTCAGATGTATTTTCTGGAAACTTTTAAAGAGCTTTTAATGTGTTTTCTAGCACTTGAGAGAAACAAACAGGAGATACAAAAATAAATAAAATGTCCTCTCCTTACGTAGTTAGTCACTGAAAGGGCAATACACACATATACACAAACCTAGTTTTCTGTCTTTCTTTGCTTTAGTAGTCAGTGGCAAAACCACCCAAGTGAAAGTCCGGGCTAGAACACTGGAAGTTGTCCTTAACGCCTTTTTTTTTTTATTACTAATCGTCTGAATCTTCTGAAACTTCTGACTATCCATTTCTAAGCTTCCTTTCTCAGTTGAACAACTTGTCTGTGTGCTGGACTATTTTAGGGGCGTCCTTCCTGCCTCTAGCACTCCTCTCCACCCCACATGCGGCATCCACTCGGCAGCTCTGTGAATCCCTCCAGCGTATTTACTGAGTGTCCGTTAACACTGCAGTAGTTACTCTGGCTTGGAAGACTTGTTTGATGATATGCCCTAGTACGAGATGAAGATTATAGGAGTGGGAGAGAGGCTTAGCGGTGTGGGTGATGGGGAAAGGTAGAAAGAGAGATGGCATGTGGAAATGTCTGCTTGGAATTCCTTTGTGGGCAGGAAAACGTTCCTAACATGCTACATTAACAAAGGCATTCTCAGGGCTTCCAACCTCACAGTGGAGGTTGGGTGGTAGTATATTTTTCCTACAAAAAACAAGCAAAACTTGGACTTTACCTAACAAATGCAAATCATGTAACCTAATCATATGTACCCTTACATTAATCTGAAATTAAAAAAAAATACAAACTCAAAAAAAGAGGTGATTTAATTTTAAACATGCTAATTTTGAGGTGTTTTGAGATAAATGGAAAATTTGATATACGAGGCCCCAAGAGATAGAGGTATCTATTTAACTGACATGCGTGTTGCTGCTGAATCTGATGGATGAGCTCACACACTGGTGCATCTTTTGAAAAGAGGGGCCAGGACAGAGCCCTGAGGGATGCCAGCATTTGAAGAGAGATTTTTAAACTCCAATATGCTGAACAGATTGTTTCCACACTGTCAGATAAAATTTAAACTCTTTTACATTGCATATAAGGCATTTTTTGATCTTTAGATTATGTACAAGACTCTTTTTAATGTGATCCTTGCATATTTCTCCAACCTGATCACTTCTTTTCTTTTTTTCTCTGCCTTGGATTGATCTTTCCCAGAGCCCTTTTTGTGGAGCTGCTTCACCTGTTCATGCCCCACGTTTACATACTCATCCACCTTTGCCTCTTTGGTGAATGTCAACTCATTTTTTCCCAGCTGGGGTAAAAATACACTATCATAAGATTTACTGTTTTAACCATTTTTAAGTTATTTAAAGGGTGGTGGCATTAAGTGCATTCACATTGTTATGCAGCTATCACCACCATTGATCTCTAGAGCTCTTTTCATCCTTTAAAACTGAAATTCTATACCCCTTAAACACTAACTGTGTTTCCCTTTCCTCCAGTCTTGCGGTTCTCAACCTGTGGGTCACAACCCCTTTGGGGGTTGAACGACCCTTTCACAGGGGTCGCCTGAGACCATCCTGCATATCAGATATTTACATTACAATTCATAACCGTAGCAAAATTATAGTTATGAAGTAGCAACGAAAATAATTTTATGGTTGGGGGTCATCAGAACATGCGGAACTGTGTTAAAGGGTCACGGCATTAGGAAGGTGGAGAACCACTGCTCTGGTCCCTGGCAATAATCATTATACTTCTGTCTCTGTGAATCTGAGCACCCTATTCTAAGCATCTCAGAGAAGCAGAATCACATGTATTGGTGGTTTCGTTGTGGGCTTATTTCACTTGGAACAATGTCTTCAAATTCGTCCATGTTGTAGTATGTGTCATCATTTTCTTTCTTTGTAAAGTAAAGGCATGTTTTTCTATGTAAAACATAACATTTCATTATATGTTTATGCATACTAAACTTTTGTCAATGCCTTAAAACCCAGCCTAAGCCTAACTTTCTATTTGAAACCTTTGCCAAGGCAAGTGGTGTACTTCCTCCTTTGTGCTACCACCACACTCACCATCACATTTTAAATAGTGCCATAGCGCCCTGTGTATTTATTCATGTGCTGTTGGCTCCGGACAGTGTCAGCTACTTGACAGCAATGGTCCTATCTGGTTCTCTTTGTATCCTGGGGCCATATTGAGAACTAGCAGATAGTGGGGAAAAGTAAAATTTGTATTAAACACAATGTTGCAGGGAGGGCTCTTCATTCAACTACTTGTAGAGAGGTAAAGAAATGAGACAAAGCGAAGCCTGTTCATAACTTCCAGTGGTCACATTCCTGGAACATTGAATATGGGAGGCCAGTGGTTGGAGAAGGCCCTGGACGGAATCCCAGGGTGATGGGTGGTGGAAAGGAAAGGAGAAAGTGGCAAACAAAACTCCTTAAGTCAGTGTGTGGGTGCAGTTGAAAGGAAATAGTAATTTAAATGCTAAATGAATGTCAATCTTTGGAATTTTGGTCAGATTTTATTCTGATCTTTTCTGAGAGTCCTTGGTACTAGTTTATGACTGTATTTACAGACGTGGAAACACACTTGTTAGAATGACAATATTCCTAAAGGCTAGTGTCAGGGCCCAGGACTGGCCAGGTCTCGGGCCCAGCCTAACTAGGTTCCAGACATGGACCGCTAAGTTACCTTGCTCAGGTCTCTTAGGTGCCTGAGGGCTGTCTACTTTAGCTGGAGAGAGAGTGTGTGTCTTAAAGAGAGTAAAGTAGTTTTCTTAGAAAGATAGATCTTAGTCTTTAGCAGAGCTCGACAGTCTTCAGCAGAGAGACCTCGCTTGCTGGAGTTCTGCAGGCAGAAGAGGAGACAGTCAGAGTAAGCGTGTCCGTGATAGAATGCGCATGCTCCCCATCTGCCTGCTCCTCCAGCCTGATATAAGGCTGAGCTCGTGCCTCCCAACACCACACGTGTAGAGACTGCAGACTCACCACTGCTCTCATCTCGCGAGCTCTCATGCTTGCTAGGAGAGCTGACTCCCTCTCCATGGTCTTTCTACCCAGGTGTTCCATCATTGAGCTACACAGGTATTTCTTATAACTCTCATTCCTCCTAGCCATAGGCTGTATGGGCTGCAGCAGGTTAGACTATGGGAGGCTAGACTTTTTAGAAAACTGTCTCAGCGTGGTCGGCCTTTCTCAGATTCTGAGTGTGTCTGAGGGGACATCAGGGCGCTTGCTCTGCTGTGCCGTGTGTCAGCATCCCTGTCTGTGAGCGTCTCGTTGGCGGTGGACAAGCACAGAGACAGATGCTTTTTTCTTTCACAGAATACTCAGTGCACCTCAGTCCTTTGTTATTTTCCCTTCCTCTTTTTTCTTTTGTTTCCATTTTTTGCTTCCTTACTTTTCCCCTTTGTCAATTGTTTGGTCTTTGTTTCTCTCTGTTCTTCTTACTTCTATTTCCTTTTTCTCTCTTCTCTTTCTTTTAAAATGAATGTTATGTAGAAATGATCATTCTAGATAAAATGAATATTAAGAAAACATGAAAATGTTCGGCGCTATCTAAACCATGACATTCCCCTGCTCTTACCTGGAGGTAAGCCTAATTTGTATTAGTCGTTGGAAGTGTCAGTGGAGTCACTAAAATCGGAACTCGTGGTGGCATTCCTCTCATTGACTAAGTCATCAGAGCGGATCCATTTTTACACCAAAATTGTCTTCTGAACTCACCTTTTTCCTCTAATCCCTCTGATGTTTCCCTGGTCCAGGCCCTCCTATTTTATTTTTGCTAATGAAATAGCATTTTATCTTAACTTCTTTCTTTGTTTCTTATCCACTTCTAAGCTACTGTACTCACCACCAAGGGCATAATCCTGAGCACATGCATAATCTTTAACAAATGAAAGTATAATTAGGCCCATCTCTTTGTAAATTCAGGCCTCCTTTCATTGTTTAAAGTTAATTTGAGGCTCAATAGTGTAATATTCAAGCCATGATAAGCTGAGTTTCTTGCGTTCACCTGTAGCTCTAGCTGTCCTGAATGACTTGCAGTTTTCTGGATGTGTTTCTTTTTCTCCTTTCCTGACCACCTCTTAAACTCCCAACACTCAAGCCTCAGTATTGTCATGAGGGAGAATGGATCAGTTTTGTAGCATTCCTGCCAGTTCCATTGTGAAGGTGCTTTATACTTGAGACAGAAGGACACTGCTGTCTGGAGCCTTGGCCCATGGTCTCAAGCAGTCTCCTGATGAATCAAGTAGGGTGGTTCGTAATCCTAAGTACTTCTTGTTTTTTTTTTTTTTTGCAGTTTTTGCAGTTTTTAGCTGGGGCTGGGCTTGAACCCGCCACCTCCAGCATATGGGGCCAGTGCCCTACCCCTTTTAACCACAAGCACCACCCAGGCCTAAGTACTTCTTTTACTTCTCCCCTCTAGAAGCTGGATGAGTAGGCTTCTTGTCCCTTTCCTTTAGTTTAGTCTCTTATCTGGGCCCTTCCAGGGTGAAGAGCGTAGAAGGCGTGCAGATGTAAGCTCAGGGATAAGAACCTTTTCTTCCCAAGGTGGTGGGCAGAATTGGTTTGGGTTTTCCATTTTGGGGGGACCTGTGAGGAGTCCACCCTGTTTCTGCTATCAGTCAGGGGTGGTACATAGAGGGCAAGTTGGAGAGGTTGGGGAGAAAAGCCCTTAGACTACTGTCTGCCACAGAATGGCTGAGTGGAGGGAGAAAGGAGTTCAGAGGAAAATCGTCCCCCAGCAGGACTTGTCCTATACAATTCAGAGAGTCAATTTTTATGATTGGGCAAGAAATGAGAAGGACCATACAGATGTCTTTGAATAGATGACGATGGGTTGGCTGGTAGTTCAGTCAGAAATAAAAATGTATTCAGGAACGGTCAGTATAACTAGGAGTGTTTAAATATAAATGGAATCAGTTGAAGAGGAAGTGAACCAACATTTCTTAACTACCTATTAATGTTGCCATTTTTAATGTTTTAACCTTCCAAAGAATTCTAGAAAGGAAATATTGTTAGCAATTAAAAGGTGGAAACAGATTCAGGAGCTGGTTGACCACAGTCTAATAATGTATAGCTAGTTAGGTTGTTCAGAGGGGTGTGGAACTGGTACTCTCTGACTCTTTAAAACCTACATTGTTTCCATTTTTTCTGTAATCTTCACAACATCTGTTTGCTGTAGGGAGACCCATATTTCGTGGATGGTTAGATGACAACCATGTATGTGAATGTGTAAATTTAGTAAACGTTGATTTCTGCCACCATTCCGTCTCCTCTTCTGCAAATGCTCCTCACTGGAATAAGATCAGAATTTTCTTTAATTTTAGCATATGATCTTGTGTTTATATTTTAGGACCAGTGATAAAAGGAGAAACTTGGCCAAACAAAAAGCTGAGGCTCAAAGGAGGCTTTATGGTCAAAATTTAGTAAAAAGGCCCTTACCAGGCTCCTCAGACTGGGAACAGCAGAGACACCAGTTGGAGAAGCGGAAAGAAGAGTTGGTATGACAATTTTAACAAAGCACCCACCGTCTGAATTGTATGATTCCTTTGTCAGGTTTTATTTGTACAATCTCTTTATTTCTAGAAAGTGAGACTCGCTCAAGTGCGAAAGCAGGTCTCGCGAGAAGAACATGAAAATCGACATATGGGGAATTACAGGTAACTGTGCTACCATTTTTGTATAGATTTTGTGAAGTGTCAAAGCAATCATTCTGTGTTTTTCAACATTTAGCCTTATTTGAAGCACGGTTCTTTCTTTCAGAGAAAGTGCTTTTTTCATCATATTTTTGAAGAGAAGTAGTCAGCAAGTAGGTGGTGCGGCTTGAGCGAGCCCTGCCAGTCCAGCTCTGGATGTCAGAGGAGGCTTTGGAGCTGGCTGTTATCCTGTAACTGAAATCAGTGGTAATGTGGTATTTTAGGAAAGTCAGGACTCAGGTCTGCTAGTATCCTTCCTGCTGACTCACAGGGGTTGCTGGCCTTTCTTTTAAAACTCGAATGCTTCAGCAACTAGGGAAATGGTGACGATGTCTGCGGGAGCTGAGCAGGAGACAGTAGAGAGGGCTGTGAACGTGCTGAACTGAAACCCTACCGCAGTATCACCCTTGGCGGGATCCAGGGGGGACCCCTAGCTCCTCATTTTCTGGGAACGCTTGCCCCTCCTCCCAGGTTTTGACTTGTCTCTGCAGGATGAAGGAACACATGAGGGCAGAGTTTGTTGCACCTGTGGGACGATGTGTACCCCTGGCTTTCACACCATCAATAGCTGTGACACACACATTCCTCCCACCTTACCTCCACCTGATTCTCCCACTGGAGAGAAAAGAGACCATGAGGATGAATGCCTGTCACTCATGTATACGTCGTCACCACACTAAGTCAGAAACTTACACATTATCCCACATCACCCAACGTTGCCCCATCGAGTTCACTTTGTCTCCAATTTGTCCGATTGCCATTCTTCTCCACCCACTCCCCACAAACCAGATCCTTCTACTGTACCCTCTGAACTGTTTCATTTAATGGTAATTCCCTAGATAAACTTTGTGTGAGTAGAATTGATGAATTTCTCATAGGTGTATTAATCTTTATTTCTAGCACCTGGAAGTGTGACTGGCACAGAGTAGAAAGTAAGGATTATCTATGCAGTTAATCTTAACTACTGAGCTGTGATAGCTTCTTTTAAACACATTGGTTTATCTAATTTTATTGTAGACGAATTTATCCTCCTGAAGATAAAACACTGCTTGAAAAGTATGAAAACTTGTTGGCTGTTGCCTTTCAGACCTTCCTTTCAGGAAGAGCAGCTTCCTTCCAGCGGGAGCTGAATAATCCTTTGAAAAAGATGAAGGTAAGAGAAAAAGCAGAAAAAAAAAAGGAATAAATCCAAACAATATGTCTTTGAAAATGACCCACCTTGGTCCTACATATGAAGACATTTTGAGATGCACTTTCCACAGGCTTTTCATTTTTATGGTTGGTAACATTTCATAATGAACCAAGTGATTTGTAAATAAGATGTGCGACAGGCAAAATTATGGAGTAGAGAATTTTGGTATTATGTTGTAATATCACTATGTTGTGAAAGCATGTCTTATTACATAGATGTGTACCTGCAATAAAGAAATGCATTGATGAACCTAGTGGTTTGTGATTTTCTGTTCTCATTATTTGAATTATAACTAACATTATACAGTATTTTTTTCTTGATATTACATAGACCTCGCATATAAGAGGAGGTAATTGAAAAACACACATACACAAACACATTCTAATCTGTTTACCTCAATAAAAGGTCTATTCATTTTCGACTGCAGCATAAAGAAACCACTTCATTTATTTGCTCATTATTCTGCAATCTTGGGTGGGCACAGCTGAGCGATTTTTCCGCTGGTCTTGCCTAAAGTGAATCACACAGTAGCATTTATTTATTATGCTTATTATTGTGTATTTATTATGCTTTATTATTTCTTTATTTACTAGCCCCAGAAAGCTCACCTGGGTCTAGAAATTCAAGGTGGCTTCCCTGGCTTATCTGTGGTGTCAGATCCCTGGGATGTCTGGGAGCTGGCTGGGCGTCTCCTCCTTTTGTGGTCTATCAACAAGGCAGCAGATCTATTAGGAGAGTGGCCCAGACTTTCAAAAGGGAAAATTTCAAGACAATTCTCTTTATCCTAGCAGAGCCTCTCTGACTATTATAGAGCTGATTTCTGCTCATGGATGTCCAGAATGACAAATGACCCCAAAATAGAAAGTGAACACTTATCTCTCCTCACCTGGAAGAACTTGTCACCTCTGGAATTTAGTTTCTTTGCACTAAGAAACTAAATTCAAAACTGTTTATCAAAACTTTCTAAAGTTTTGAAAAATATGAGTGTTTAGCCTATCTGGCTGTTTCTAGCTGCTGTGATGAAAGCATTGTCCAGTATGATCTCAAGAAGTCCTTGGGTTTCTTCTTAACTGTCTTGTGTGACTATCCATGGAATTCATTGTAGAATTATTATTTGATCAAAACTTCATAATATGAGACATCTGGTTTCGTTTTTTTTATATATATAATTTATTGTTGAGGGTACTATTGCTGATTGCATTTGTTAGGTAAAGACCCTCTTACAACCCCTAAAAGGGGTGGCACACACCAAGACCCCACCCCCTCGCTCCGTCCCTTTCTCTGCGGTTCCTTTCCCCACCCCGCCCTCCATCGTTCTGTCTCTTCTTTCCCTTTCCCCTACTGCCACCGTGTCATTAATTGTCATTAATTGTCCTCATATAAAAATTGAGTACATAGGATTCGTGCTTCTCCATTCTCGTGATGCTTTACTAAGAATAATGTGTTCCACTTCCATCCAGGTTAAAACAAAGGATGTAAAGTTTCCATTTTTTAATGGCTGCATAGTATTCCATAGTGTACATATACCACAGCTTGTTAATCCATTCCTGGGTTGAGACTTCTGGTATTTTAATAGCTAAACTTCCTTAGATTGGGACAAAGAGTGACTTATTTTATAAATGTCTATTACACAATGAGATTTCTAGTTTCTTCAAAAATAGTTTTTAAAAGGGACATTGAAGTATAAATCATAAATATGTAGGTGCAATTGTGATATTTTTATATGTTAAAGAAATATTTTATTTCAGTGAAGCAGTTGATTATAGCAGTCTGTCAGTACAGCTATTATACCCCTATTGTTCTGGTTTGCTCAATGTTCACTAGGGTGTATGTTTTTACAACTTTCTCTTTGGACTTCAGAATGACTCTAGATTGAGGTGTTAGGGCCTGTGGGGATTGTACCACCATTATTGACTATAGGATGAACATCTTCACAAAGCTCCAGAAATACTCTTTTTCCATCATTAAAATTTTGAAAGGATTTTATTATATAGTGCCTGTTCAGCAAAAACTAACATTAGATTGTTTCCAAATGGAACTATTAGGCTAATCATCAGTTTTCTGTCTGGAGTTTTAGTGTTATTATGCACTAATCAGAATAGAAACGATTGATGAACTTGTTGTCTGGAACATTAGTGTGAACTTCCAGAAATTTTAAAGTGTACAATGGGGTAATTTATTAAAATATTGTACTTTAATAATTTAATAGCGTACTGGAGTGCAAGGATATATTTGTTATAATTAATATACAATAAATTCTAGCTATATATTATTCAAGTTGCCAGATTTTAGTGAAAGTTTCTTCAGGAGAGTTTGCCATAACCCTTTCTTTCTTACTTTGGTCTGAGTAATCATCACTAAATAGTTTCAGGAATCTTTGTTATATATTGTTTTGTGGAGATTAATGAACTTGGAAAAGTTCTAGAGTCAATTAATGATCATAATTTTAATTAAAATATTTTTTGAAGGAGGAAGATATTTTGGATCTTCTAGAACAATGTGAAATTGATGATGAAAAGTTGACAGGAAGAACTACCAAAATTCGAGGACCAAAGGTACAGTATTTCTACCTTCCTTAGTATCAAAGTAGATGCTAAAAATTACAGTTATCATTTCTCCTTGGAATTTGTTATAAGAATGACTGGTGCTGCTTTCAAGGAACTGTAGGGACCAGTGAAGGTAGGGTTGGGAAGCTGATGTTACCTGATGCTTAGGAGATGTTGGTTTTTTTGTTAGTGTCTTTTATATTTTGATTCTTTCCCTAATGATAGTGAAAACCCTATAAGTCAGGGCCAAGAGGGATCTAGATCTAGTACCCTTATTCTAAACTAATGTTTTCCATTTACTCTAGACAAATAATAATCAAAGCAATGCAAACCATGACTCTAGAGACCCTTCGTGGTTAGCCCACACTAACCACATGGAGAGTGCGTTTGTTAAAATAGGCACAGTTCCTGGGAATAAATAGGAGGCTGCCAGGTAGTAAAATGGGCAGGAGTTTGCTTTACTTGGCCTGCTCTGTGTTGGTGACATCCATAAGATCTTTGGATACACATCAAAGTCCTCTCTAGGAGAGTAGGAAAGAGTTGAAACTTAAAAATCTTTTTTTCCCATTCAATTCCTTTTACTTTATAATTCAGCATGACTATATGTCCATAGACAAATCATGTACTATTTTCATGCTTTTCTATACATCTGAAATGATTTTCTACTAAAAAAAATCATTGATTTGTTGTTTGATTAGAGAGCCCTTCCGAATCCAGCTGAACTGTTGGGGCCTTTATGAAACCATCCCTCATTACTCTGGGTAGGCTGAGACATTTCCTCCCTTCCTTCACCTGCTGTACCATAAATAACATTTTTTATAAAGCAGTTGTGATAAATAATGATTTGTATGTTTGCCTTAGTATGAGCTTGTAAGTTCCTTTACCGTAGCAAGTAGATTTCATCTTTGTATCTCTAGCATGTAGCATGGGGTCTGGCACATAGTAATTTCTCGAATAGTTAAACTTATTAAATATGTCCACCGAATCTCATTGGCTATTGGAAAAGGACATAAGTAAGCAAAACACCAGGGTACAGCATGGCAAGAACTCTAATAAGGGGACTACCACGGAGTAGAGAAGGAAGGACTTGGTAGAATGTGGAAAGGCTTCAGAAAGGCAGGTCTTCTGCACTGGACCTTGACACGAGTGCCGCTCTAAGCATGAGAGGGGTGGAAAGACATTCGAGGTAGCGGAAACACTAAAGGCAAAGACCTGCAAGTGATGAAGGTTTTGTGTGACTCAGTGGAAGGTTCGTAGACAGTGAAAGGCAAGATGAGTGTTGGTGATAGATACCTATCTGGTGGAAATCTTCAATGTCAGGCCTTGCCCTGAATTATGTGATCTATACTGAGGCATTGCAGAACATGTAGTTGATCATTCCTTTGGAAGAAATACATTTTAAAACTCACATCAAAGTGAGTACCTTTCTGAGTCATGGCATCACTTTAGGGAACGCTGAGAACTTCTGAGCTTTGCATATTAATTATTATAATTCAGCAAACCAGACATGAGACAACCTTGGGGCACAGTGTTCCTGATAGAATGGCAGAAGCAAATAGACACAGTTGAATGTTGTCGAATAGTTTCCTTTATTTCGTTTATATAAGCCTTGGCATCCAACAAAACTATAACCTCTGGAGACCAGAATTCACACTGGGTGTTTTTTCCAGTTCCCTTGTTCTAAGCAGGTAGTAGGAACTAACATTGTGTTTGTTGAAATGAAGTGAGCTTGGTAGTTCCTGTAGTTGTTAAAGCCAAGCAGTATTTCAGTGTGCGGAATCAGTCTGAAGTCGAAATATTTTATAGCTTTTATCTTTATGTTTACTAAGGGTCTAAAGTGAGCTAAACTTCAAAGCAGCTCTTTCCTTTTAGATGGATGATATGATCCAGGGTGTTCAACCTGGTTTTTTTCTCTGCCACACATTGGAAGAAGAAGAGTTGTCTTGGGCCACATGTTAAATACAAAAACTCTAAAGAAAGCTGATGAGCAAAAATAAAGTCCACGTACAATGTTCATGATATCTGACACCACAGATAAGCAAAATGGGCCTCAAACGAGCCACAGGGCTTAGATCCGTAGGTTGGACACCCCTGGCAGGGTTTTTACTGGTAGAAAAATAATTGGAAATAATCAGGGTTAAATAAAACTCGTACTTGGAGACATAATAACTTTGCACTTATTTGGAATCTAAGAAATATTAATTAACCACGTAAATAATAAATGCCACATAAAATATAAGCAATGTTGCTTTTCTTAAGCTTGGTGGTAGTTATGTGTGTATTTGTTTTATTCTTTATACATTATTTATACGTATTTTATATATGGCCCATTTCATAATAAGATTAGATATAAAAATAAGTAGTATGTTATATCATAGTTCAATGCCAGTTTGCAAATTCTGTTTATAAGTACAGATTGTAAATTTAAATACAAATTCCATTTGTAGTTAAGGCACTATTTAGAGTTTATAGTGCTGTGGCGTCTAATTAATTATTGCTTGAGGGCTGGTTGCGGTAGTTCATGCCTGTAATCCTACCTAGCACTCCGGGAGGCCCAGGTGAATGGATTGCATGAGCTCACCAGTTTGAGACCAGCCTGAGTCAGAGTGAGACCCCCGTCTCCAAAAAAAACTAGCCGGGTGTTGTGGCTGATTCCTGAAGTCCCAGATACTTGGGAAGCTGAGGCAAGAGAATCGCTTAAGCCTAAGAGTCTGAGGTTGCTGTGAGCAGGGACATCACAGCACTCTACCAAGGGCAACAAAGTGAAACTCAGTCTCAAATAAATAAAAATAAATATTACTTGAACAGTGTATTGGTCAGAAAGTCCTAAATGCATATGTGACACAAAGATTCAGTTATCCATTTCCCCTGCTGAGTCTTCATAGGGTTGAATAACTCATTTTGTAGTCAAGCTCCTTAAGAAATCTTAAAGCTATTTGCTATACGAAGAAAGACACTACTAGCAAGCCTGGTTGTGCCACTGTTTCTTCTGGCTATGCTAAACTTCTGAAGAAACATCCTTTCTCTAGAATTCATATTCCCCAAGACTGTCAAAATGTTTGATGACTGTGTTACTGGTAAATGTTTTTATGCATATCTCTTTGAACATTGTTAGAGCTCAGTAAATATTAGACCATCAAAAGCAGAACATATCTTTAAACACAGGTTGATACCTTAGTGTATTAAAAACTACTTTCCTGCTTTGGTGATTTTTCACCCTCTGCAAAGGCTGTAAATGTAAGAAGATCATTCTTTGGTTTCCTGTGTATTCCAGGCACTTCATGAAATGCTGTTTCTCTCTTTATCTTTCATCCTACACTGTCACACTAGAGGATATACCTTCTTTTTCAGTGAATTCCCATGCTAGCCAAGGATTTCATAACAGGGTATGCTAACATCAAAACATTTTTGTTTGATTTAACGGAGAACAAGCAGCTAGTATGCCACTGTAAGAACCTCTCCCAGCAGGGATGGGAGGCATATGGTATGTGCAATAAAGAGTCTCTTAAAGTGACTAAGTTGCAGAGCCGTCTTGTGCTCAGTTACGTGCTATCTTCCTGAAGTGAAGCTGTCCCATTTCCCTTCTCTCCCCACCTGGCATCACTGGGAGCACATTGCTTGGGAAGACTAAAAGCAGGTGATTCGAACAGAGCTACTAGGACATGATAGCTTGGCATTTTGAATCTTTACAGATTTGCCCTGCAATATGGCATTGCTCCTCTAAGCTCTTTATGCCATACTAATTTTTACTTTATACCATGTTTTTAAAATGTCGCATAGCAAAAGCGATGTTACTCTATTACAGCCAGCACCTGTGTGTTAGGAGCACTCTGAGAAAAGATATGAGTTGTTCCTGACCAATTTGGAAACTGAATAATCAAAATTTTTAAATGTTTTAAATATTCATCCCCAGTTTATCCATGTGACGAATACCTAACCTCATGCTGTCACCATCTGAGTGGGTAGGTTCCAGGGCTCTGTTTTAAGATGTGGCCTTATATAAAGTGGCTTCTCTGGCTGCTACTTCTTTATTCTTTTTGTCCTTCTTGTCTGGCCTTCCTCCTTCCCCAGAACACACACACACACACACACACGCACACTCCACACACACGCGCACACTCCACACACATTAACTCTGAATGTTAATGATGCACAAAGCTGTATCTCTGCGTCTCAGTGAGTAATCTCTGTGTGTGGAATAGATAAAACCTCATTATGTTTCTGATTTTATATTTTTATCTCAAAGATTTTTCTCTTTATTTTAACACTTTTCGTTTGTGGATTTTCTGGCCCTTTATTCCAATCATATAGCAATGGCCCTCTCCTCGTCATGGTGGAGCTGTGTCATTTAGGAAAGAATGTTCTGCAGAAGCAGAACAGTGAGTGAGCAGCGCTGTGGGTGGAGCCGACAGCAGCAGTTGTTCCTTAGGGGATTCTCAGCCTTCGGTGAAAAGGGGCCAACACAAGGGAGATATTAAAAATAGTCAGTAATCGTGCTAGGAAGCCTCCCTGTTTTCGAATTCTAACCAAATCGCATGTTTGCCTCGTGTCAGCCTCTGTGTTCCATGCCGGAGAGCACTGAAGTCATGAAAAGACAGAAGTACGACAGCAGTGACAGCAGCTACGACAGTGGCAGCAGCTCTTCAGAATCCGACAAAAACGAAAAGGAGTATGAGAATAAGAAGAAAGAAAAGGAAGTCACATATGCTCTTAAGCAGTCCAACCACTACAAACTAATTCAACAGCCCAGTAAGTCGATTTCTTCTCATTTCGATGTTCCATAAAGCATTAAGGAGCCGGAATCGTTCAACTCAATAAAAGTCCTTGGGCCAAATGAGCCTCGTGTATGAGGAGACCTGGATTCTGTCTCACTTCCTTTCTCAACCTGGGCACCTCCCTAAATCCCTTCAGGGTTCTGCAAATAGAAAACAAAAGGGCTGAATCCAGGATCCATCTTTCTGTATTTCATAGTTTTTGTTAAATGCCAGATTTGGGGGTGGGTTTTATCAAATGTGATTCTCTCCCATTCCATTTCCCCTCTCTGTCTTTCTCTCACCCACTATGGTTTATACTCTCACTTCTTTTTCTAAAAAGTGTATCTATCTCTCTAGGCATTTCACTTGGATGTATCTGTGAATCACATTAACTGTGAAACAGTTGAAGTTCTCTTCCATCCCATTTTCATCGCAGTCAACACCCAAGTTGGGGGTTTGGTGCCTGGGACGGTTTAGGAGAGCAGGGACCAGCTTCTCTCTCTCTTTCCTCTTCCTCCTGCTAGCTTTTATGTATTTGCACATTCTCTCTCTCTTTTACTTTCTTTCATTCCTTCTTTAACCTCAAATGTCTGTGCCTGTGATTCTTTTCTATCCTCAGCTTTTCAGTGTGGTTTTGCTGTTTTCCTGGGCTCACTTGGAAAACCCCTTCCTGATGCTGCCTCCAAGCCAGGACTTCTCTTAGCCCCTTTTCTTCTATCTCCAGCAAGATTAATATGTTAACTTCCCAGATAATGTGTGTATTTTAAAATTGACCTTCCATGTTCATGGCAAAATGCTTGAGGATTGAAGAACCAATAGAGGAAGATTTTAGAAGAATGGTCTTTCCTTTATTTCCAAATTATTTCATAAAGATACACGCTACTATTGTTCCTGTCTTCAAAGGTTTATGTAGAGAAGAAATAATACATGAGGTTCCATTTCATTTATTTATTTACTCATTTAGGATGTTTATTAAGCACCTGTCCCAGTGTTTGTAAACTATTTTATGAATTACTTCCTTTTTCCGTTAAGGATTCCTTAAGTAATTTCAGAGTGTCCTTTTGTGAGTATGACTCTTATTTTGGTCTTGGAAGCTGACATTTTTCTGCCCAGATTCTGTCAGTGTTTGGATCCCTTTCCTCTTAGCTAGTGTGCCCATCCCTAGCAGCATGAAAAGGGATATAGCAAAACTTGCTAAGGTTCTTATAGCTCTGAGATGGTTCTGTGTTCTCAGACCAATGGGTTAATGAATTGAGATCAGATGATAATGTACTAAAATATGACACAGATTGGAAAAATATTTTTGAGCATGGTTTCTCATTTTAAAGCTAGCCTAATTTGATTACTTACATTTTTCTTTATCGGTTATATTTTGTTCTTATACTCATGAGAAATTATCACAAGGATTTCATATGTTTTATATTCTGTCTGTAACCATAAACGAAGATCATAGCCACAAATCCTCCTTGAATTTTGTCCCCAGAGTGATGCTGATGACTGGGGACAAAATCCAGATTATGTATAACACTTTCTCTTGTAGATAGTTAACTTGAAAAATTCAAACCTGTTACAGCATCAAAGGGGTGTATTTCGATTTGATACAAGGTAGGCATATAAAAACCATGTAAATATTTTTTCACATAATTTGAAGATTGTTACAAATATTTTTGTTAATCTATCCAAACATCATTGGCTTGCCTAGCTACCTAGTTATCCTTTCTTTTCTTTTCTATTCTTTCTTTCTTTCTTTTTTTTTTTTTTTTAAGACAGAATCTCAAGCTGTTGCCCTAGGTAGAGTGCTGTGATGTCATAGCTCACAACAACTTCCAACTCTTGGGCTCAAGTGATCCTCTTGCCTCAGTTTTTCTATTTTTACTAGAGATGGGGTCTTAATTTTTTGCTCAGGTTGGGCTCAAACTCGTGAACTCAAGCAATCCACTCACCTGGACCTCCCAGAGTCCTAGGATTACAGGCATGAGCCACTGTGCCTGGCCTTAGCTGCTTAGTTATTCTGTCTGAATTTCCAATGTGTGTAAGCAAAAAGGGGAATCTATGATCATTCAAGAAAAAGGATAATTCTTTTTTGCCCTACTAGGTGATATGTAACAGAACCTTCATCCCTCAAATGGAGCAGGACTGTAGCATAGTTAGTTGTGCATACTTTTAGGTATTTTCTTAATATGAGTTTGAGCTTTGTACATATTATATATATGCAATTCTTTGTAAAAAAGAAAAAAAGATTGACCAGTGATAATGGTGATCATGTCACTCTTTTCTAGAAGGAGAGTCCTTTCAGAAAGTGGTGTGGTTTTCAGATTCAGAAGAAAGTTAACAGTTGGAACAGTCAGAAATATTTTTTAAATATATTTTATAGCTTTTATGTATATTCTGCTTTTTACTCTCCAGAATCTAAATGACAGAAGTATTAGGCTACTTTTAAAAAAGACATCCCTAAGTATAAAGTTTATATCTATGCCTTTATAAAGGTCTGAATTTTCTTTAACAGCTAATGAAGAGAAATATTTGGATATTCAACCTGACTTTCTTTGAGTTTTATTAAATTATTTGATTAACAAGAATTGATATATTCCCCAAGCTGAGGGAGACTATAGCACAGAGGATATATAGACATATGAGTTTTAAAAAATTAAAATGTTGACTGTGGATGGGTAATCTGTTTCTCTGTGTTAGGAATCAAAATTTATCTAGGATAATTGGCTCTCTTCCTTAAATGTTCTTACTATGCATTGGGGAAGATATTTTATGGTTTTCCGTAGATATTTGTTATGATAAGAACCCTATAGGTCTACAAATTTTTTTCTTCACTTAAATCGTTTACTATTGAAATTTAATCTAGCTTAAAATTCTTTCCTCCTGTGAATAAGACGACTACCTATTTAGTACTAGTCTTATAATCTTTGTATTTTCTTTTGTTTCATTACTTTTCTCATGGACCCTGAATTCTAGAACTTATCTCTTTGGCCACTCTTTGGGCTCCTTCCCTTCCCTTACAGATCTTGATGTAAAATACAACATCTCTAACCTAGACACAGATTCTAATAAGGGACTGGTCTAATCCTGGAGATGGTGGATGGCATCATAGTATTGTAGAAAGGGGGGGGGGCATTGGAATTAGATAGGTCAGGATTGAAACCCGAGCTTGGCTACTTTTTTTGCAATGCAACCTTGAGAAAGTCCTTTTTCTGAATCTCTGGGCAAATGAGATCCCTACTTCAGAAGGTTTCTAGGAAGAATAAGATAAAAGTATAGCACCCAGCACAATGCCTGGTGTGTAGACGATGCTCCATAAATATTAATTTTCCTTTCTTCTGGTTCTTTCATGTCATTATTTGAGAATATACCATTAAACTACTACTTCTATAATAGTATTATTCCCACTTGAGCCTTTCTTTATACATTACAGGGGTTCTGTACCAGGTTCACTGTGTAAATTGAAACATTTACTTTTAACTCACATTCTCATGATGGTGCCTAAGCCTTGATGTTCATGTCACTGTGCTCCCACCTGGTCTAACCTTTAGTTTGTTTAGACCCAGTACAGTGGGACACTTGTACTGACGCTGTCCTACTATATCACCCTCTTCTCCATCGCAGTAGGCTCCATACGGCGCTCAGTCAGCTGCCCTCGGTCCATCTCTGCTCAGTCACCTTCTGGCAGGGACATCCGCCCCTTTTCTGCTCAACAAATGATGTCTATACCCCGGCCAACTTCAGCATCTCGGTCACATTCTTTAAACCGTGCTTCCTCCTACTTGAGGTATGTGCCTCAGAGTAATGGAATCAGCTCCACCAACTCACAGGAGGTAAGTCCACCACTTTGCTCTTTCATGGTTGCAGGAAGTACTGTCCTCAGAATCTAGGTGACTGGGGGTCAGGTGTGAGGAGGACAGATGGGGCCTCAGACCCTCTCTACAATTCAACTCAGGGCCTCCTGGAATTTGGGTTATTTCTCTATCTTAGGCTTTAATTTAATGTGGACTCTTAAAAGGCTGACTCCACAATATCACCAAACTTGAAGATGGGCGACTAAGAACACCATTGTTTTTTTTTTCTACTTGCTAAGGTAGTAGGATAATATTGTTGAAAATCACCTGAGTAAAGGTACAGTTTTGCAGGGTATTGTGCAGTTTGTCTGTAAATTGGAGGAAATTCTTTTATGAAAAATTATACTTGATGTATGTGCAGTTGATGAGTAGGTTAAAAAATGCTTCACGAATTTTCCTTAAAGCAGTTAACTACAATTGTTGTCATAAAGTTCTAAACATTAAATTAATATACAGTATCCTCTCCTTAGCATGAAGCCCAGAGATTCAGTATTGAGGATGTAGTGAGTTTACCTGCAAGCAGGCTTACTTTTATATGTCTTCACTTAGACTACCAATTTATTAAGTTTGTTATTTAATGTGGATGGTGTTTCCAAAGGGAAGAGCCAGGAAATATAAGGGAATGAATTTCACTTGACAACGATGATTGATTTGTTTTCTAATGAAGATTTTTTTTTCTAATCAAGGTTTATGTAACATGCAAAACTGATCGGGAAGTGCTTTTTCAGTGCTCATATTTTTATTTTGGCATTTTGAGCCAAATAAAATGGCTACATAGCTATGTAGAAGTGTGAAAGATACTCTTAGAATTCATAACCATTTAATCGTAAGAATTTATAAACATGAAAAAATTCCCTTCCTTTTTCATTCTTACTTTTTAAGTTAAAAGTGCATCATTTTCACCTAGAAATATCTTTCAGATTATACTGGCACAATGAATAAGACGCCCTCCAAATGTCTGTGCTCTTTCTCATTTAAGAGTGAGTCTTTGCGGAAGCTGAAAACAAAAGAACAAGAAGATGATCTAACGAGTCAGACCTTGTTTGTTCTCAAGGACATGAAGATCCGGGTTCCAGGAAAGTCAGACGCAGAGTCAGAGCTTCTGATAGAAGATGTGAGTGTTTCCTGTATGTAAAATATCAAGGGGACGGTGCCTTACATTCTTAAAATATTGAAATTTATTTCCTGATGACACGCTCAATGACCCAGCAAACTTGACTGTTGGTTATTTTTAATATCCACAAGCTTTAGAAAACAGGAGTTTATTTTAATTATCATTCAAGAACAATGAGATCACATTTATAATCAGCAATGCAAAATAGATTGTAGCACACAGTCCTATTTTAATAAGATTGCTTCATCAAATGAGAATAATTAGTACTACGTAATTATTGTTCATTATGATTAAAGAAATTATCAGGTTAAACTTGCTTCTACAGAGAGTTAGAAAGATCTAATATGTCATGGGCTATGATGGAAAGTTGGGACCCTGGCATAAAATGTCAAGAATATTTGGATGTGACACCTTTAATGTCAGAGTTTGGGGGTTAAATTTTGAACTGATTTGTGCTGAGCTGCGTGTGCTTTTCTTGCTACACATACATGTGCACCACCCAGTGGAACTTCCTAAAATGGCAAAAGATCCTTTTAACATTCACATGAAAATCAATGACCTTGTCCTAATTCAGAAATAAGGATCACATATTCAAATATTTGAATGAGTATTTCTTGGTTGAAAGAGCATTTCTTCACACAAGGTTCTATTTCCTTATTCAGACGTCCTTTTCTAAAGATCATTCTTAGATAACTCCTCAGAAATAGAGCCTTGTTTTCTGGGTTCCGTGTGTGTGTGTGTGTGTGTGTGTGTGTGTGTATTTTTTTTTTTCCCAAGAGGAGAAGTCGCCATCTAGTGGCCACCTGTAGGATAAAAAAACAGCCATGCACTTGGTCTTTTTCTCTTTTTTAGCGTTGCTTTAGACCTGTCTGAAGCAAGTGTACAGAAACAAAAAGCGGACAAAAATAAAAGAGATGTTCCTGGTATAGAACATACATAATGACAATTTATATTGTGTAATAATGACAGTCATAAAGAAATCCCCCAAACATACATTTTGTTTTTATATGTTTTTTAAAAAGTGAAAATGATATCTTGTTTACAAGTGAGCTGCTACTTGTGTTTTATAAAAGGAATGGAAAGAAAAATAACATTGGTTATAAGGTATATATATATATGTGTGTGTGTGTGTGTGTGTGTGTTCATTTCCTTATGTTATCGATAAAGTTCTGCATATAGCCAATGACTTTGTATCACTTTATTTTACTCATATATTTTTCTTAGAGATATTAGTTATATTCCACCTTTTTGAATCAGGTTGAAGAAAATTAGGTAGACAGTAGAACTAATATCCATGGCTAATGCAAGGTAAAGAACATATATAGTCTTATATAATTAACAAAATATAATGACTATATCAGGCATTAGATTACTACATGTTCACCAAATGCAATAAGTATTTAAATCTGTTTGCTACAGTATATAGTGCTAGAATATATTTAGAAATTTTGAGATATGCACAAAAAACTAAGCAAAGGGATAGTAGAATCCTAATTATATACAGACACCTTCTAATACATTATTCAGTATTTTGTTATTGTGAATGATGTGGTAGATACAGCCCTTGGAATAAGGATTTCTTCCCAAATGCTATATTCCTGAACACATTTGATTTTCATTCACTAGGGAGTGTGTTCTTGGTTCAAAAAGAAGAGAAAACTTTGGATTCAAATGGGTTCTTTGCCTCATGTTAGAGATTTTTTTACATGCCTTTTTATAAAAGTCAGCATTATTTATTGCAAGTAATATTACAGGGCTAATAGTACATAAATTAATTGATAAAGTTGATTTTCATTTATATACATAAAATAATGTTGTATTTATTAATTTTGATAAACAATCTAGTTTAATTTCCTAATGTTTCTTCCCCCAAATAGATCATTGATAATTGGAAGCATCATAAAACAAAAGTGGCTTCATATTGGCTCATAAAATTGGACTCCACAAAACAACGCAAAGTAAGTAATGTTCAAAAACAGTTTTGCCCTGACAGACTATGCATTAAGCAGTGATCATTATGCTGAATTCATAGTCAAACCTTCTACATGCCCATCTGTTTACCTAGATCTTCAACAAATAATTATTGAGTCCCTACTGTGTGTCAGGTACTGTATTAGTCTCTGAGGATAAAAAAAGGTAAGTAAAAAGAAAACTCATGCTTTCATGTAATTTCCATTCTAGTTCGGATGTTTGATAACAAATACAGAATGTACTGTAGTACAAACAGCCCTCTGTTATCCATGGTATATGTATCCAAGTATTCATCCAACTGGGATTGAATATATTTGGAGGAATAAAAAAGATGGTTGTGTCTGTAGTGCACATGTACAGGCTTTTTTTCTTCCTTAAAGAATCCAATGTAACAGCTATTTGCCCAGCATTTACATTGTATTAAGCATTACAGTTAAGATGAATTAAAGTATATGGCAGGACAGGCATCAGTTATATACCAGTACTGCACCATTTTATATCAGGGAACTGAGCATCCATGGATTTTGGCATCTTTGGAGGGTTCTGAAACCAGTGCCCACAGATACTGAGAGATGACTGTATTAGAGACTATGAAGAAAAAGAAAGCAGGATAAGAAATAATAGAGAAAAGGCAACATTTGAGCAGAGACTTACATGAGAATCCAATAGACAGAAGAGCAAAGAGCAAAGACCCTGAGTCTGAAATTAGTTTGATGTGCACCTGAGACACGGCAAGCACCAGTCTGTCTATTCATAGTTTATGTTTGGGGGGGGAAGTGAGTGATGTGGTAGTTAGAATTGAGGTTGGACAGACCAGACAGGCAGTGCTCAAAGCACAACTTTAGAGATGCAAAGATACTAGGGTTTGCTCCAAATGATGGATGGGAAACCATTGAAAAATTTTGAGTAGAAGAGTTACATTCTGTGGTTTATAACTTAAAAAGATCATGAAAGCTACTCTTGGAGAACAGACTGGGGGAAAGGGAATGTGGCAGAATGGGTGTAAGGACCAGCGAGGAGGAGCTCAGAGTAACTGAGGCAGAGCCAAAGGGTGCTTAGCAACGGTGGTGGCTGAATGGGCAGATGCCGAGAAAGAGCAGGAGCAGGGCTGGGGTTGCTCTTGTTGTTCTGCCTTTGGACACTTGCAGTGTTGATGTATTGAGTGGACACTCAGTGAAGGTGCTGAGTGTGTAGTGGTATACATGACTTGTGTTCTGGACTGAGGTTTTGTATGGTGATAAAAAATCGAGGCACCTCTAAGATATGTAAAGCCTTGAAACTAGATGAGATTCCCTGGAGTTTCAAGGACTGAGGCCTGGCCACTCCTACAGAGAGAAATCAGAGAGTTGGGGAGGATTCATCAGAGAGGACTGAAAAAGAACAGCCAGTGAGTTGTCAAAAACCATGAGAACTGGGTGTCCCAGAACAGGACAGAGTGCTCAGCTGTGTCCGATGTGGCTGATAGGGGTTGTAGGCTGAGCACTGAGAACAGACTGTTTTTGGCAACGTGGAGGTAGTGATGACCCCGATTGTAACAAATTCAGAGGAGCAGTGGAGGTCAGACTTGACTGGAGTACGTAGAAGAGATGAAAAGTGGAGAGGGCAACACCTTAGCCAGTACAGGCACTTTCCCGAGCAATCCGCTAGAGAGGGGAAGGAAATGTGCTAGCTGGAGAGGGATGTGGGCTGATGAGGTTTTCTTCCCAATGAAGGGGTTACAGTTTGTGTGCTGATGGGAATGATCTAGAAGAGAGGAATGGCACGGGAAAGAGAGATAATACAAAGTTCTCGAGCAAGTTAGCTGGGGGGGTTTGTCCTTACCAAGAGCATTTATTTCTACCAGGAGGGAAGCAGGGTCCATGGTAGTGTGGTAGGAAGATGCAAGGGTTTTCTTCTGGTAGAGAAGGCTGCTGGACATTTGGGGAGAGAGTAAACGATACTTTGCTGTCTTGGAGAGTGGGAGAGGGGAGCAGCCAGCACCCTGAGTGGCCCACCAAAATGCACTGTAACAATATTTTTTAGGAGATATGCTGTTTTAGTAGCTTTAGCAAAACTGCTATATTCTTTCAATAATATAAACTATCTTTTGCCCTTCCTAGGACGAATTGTTAATAAGCTGCAACTTGACACTGATCCTATGAGGACTTAGAAATTACATATTATACTTTTGTCTGAGGGAACTCACTATTCCACATTAACTCATTCAATACACACATGCTAGGTGTCCCACAATGCTGCTGTGCGGGGGAGGGAGGTGCAGCAAACCTCATAACAGGCGGACTAAAAAAAAAATGGTGTGTCCTGGACGTGTGTTTGCCACGTCAGTGATGCTGGCTCTGACTAATGAAGATGAGGGCCTTTTATGAGAGCTGGAACCCTGAATTTCCTCAAGTCCATGTAATTTCTGAAATCTAGAAGATGAGTGCAAGTCAATTGCTAATTAAAACAAATTAGCGTCCAGAAACATTAAAGTGTAGAGGACTGGACACCATGCTTGCAAAGGACAGTTACTGATTCTTATCACATTAAAAGGAAACGCTGAAAACAGGACAGTCTCCTGGCAAGCCTAGAGACGTTTCCTGACTTGGGGGCAATCCCCCAAGTAACTCAGTGTTCCGGAATGAGATAAGGTCGGCCACTCACCAGTAAGCCTGTGTTAAACATTGATGCTTAGTAGTTCTTCATGGGGGTTGTGGGGAAAGAACACGTGAGGAGAGCACGTGGCAATCCTTACGCAGGCAGCCCTCGTATGTAATTACCTGAACTCTCCACACCTGTTTATGTCAATGACCTTGACTCTCCACACCTGTTGTGTATAACCTTAATAAACAGCCGTTGCGGAGGGGGCTCGGGGCTATCCCGTAACTAAGGTTAGCTTGCCTCCCGCAGGCTTGTGCTTCAAATCCGTGTCACGCCTGGTTCCTTCCTGCGGTGACCGAGACCAGGCCATAGAGACCCCAACATTAAAGTATTTATACTGGATAAATGTGGCTTTTCAGATCATTGGAGAAAAGATGATTTTTCCACCAACTGGTTTTGAGCCAACTGACTATTTGTAAGAAAATTAAGTTGGAGCCTTATCTCTCATCACATACAAAGCCAAGTTCCATATAGATTATAGTTTTATATTATTTATAAAGGAAAAAGGAAATAATAATTAAGGAAATAATAATTAAGGAAATAATTAAGGAAATAATTTTCCTTATTATTACAAGGAAAATATTAAAGACTTAAAATGTACAAGGATGGTTCTATATTAATCTTAGAGAATGGAAATAAATTCTTAAATAGCCAAAACCCAGAATGGTTAAAGGAGAAGATTGACAGATTTCATTATACTGAAACTTCTGAATGGCAAATGACATCTTAAACCGAGTTAAAAGGCAGAAGCAGTGAGGGGAATTGAATAGGGGATGGGAAGGTAGAGGAATTTTTATTTGTACTTGTAGCATATAAAACAAAAGTAACACTTGTAAACTAATACCCACTACAATCAGAAAAGACAAACTAGCCTACACATACTAACAGAATAGCAAAGCACATAAAAAGGCCATAAAAAGGCAATTTGTGGACCTTCAGATAGCCAATTAACATAGAAATAGATCCTTGGCCTCACTAATGATGAAGGAAAAGCAAGTGAAAACCATCATGTTGGCAAAAATTAGTAAAATAGATAATCTCCAGTTATGAAAATAACACAAATGAGAGGGCCTTTACTGGACAAAGAAAGCACTGGTACAACTCTGTGAAAGGTAATTTGCAGTTTCTATTAGAATGACAAATGCTCATAACCTTTTGACTCAGCAAAACCACTTCCATGATTGTATCCTGTAGAATAATATCATGAACGTATTAAGATCTGTGTATATGAGTGTTCCTTGTAGCCCTGTGTGTTTGTAAAAGCAAAACATTTAAAGAAGCCTGAAAGTCTATAAATAGATTTGTGGCTAAGTAAATTTTAGTACATCCATACAATTCAGTTGCATTCACTTGAATACTGTTCTGGAATCATAGATCTTAACCTGGGATAAAATAGGACTATGACTCTTGACATAGGAGACAAACACCCATTAGTAAAGTTAACTGGACTTTACCATGTGTTTGATAATTATGGGAAAAGGATACAACAAGAAACAGTCACCAAGGGCAGGATCTCTGAATGCATTGGGTCTCGGGGGTCCCTTTTTATCTATCCAGAGGCATTCTGGGTTCCCAGGGACAAGTGCCAGTGATATGTGGTCCCTGTGTTCACGGAGGAAGCCTTTCTGATTTGGGTGAATTTCATTTTTATTCTCCAGTGGGCACACAGGCTTATCAGTGAGCTCTGTCCTCCCATAGAACTTTTATACACGTTTCTGAAGTTGATTCCATTCTAGACACTTTTAATTTTAGATTTAATAGCAAGATATCTTCTTCTTTTTATACCTTTCTGTCTTTACTAGTGATGTGTGTTTATTTGAATAACAACAACAAAATAAAACAGTGCTATTGTAGTTTTTACATGTGGTATGAGAAGGACTAATAAACATTGTATGGGATGATCAAGTGATGTGGGAGAGTATTAATAGTATCTGTGAATTGGAAGGAACTTTTAGTTTGCCATGCTTAATTGAGTTTCTAAATTTAAAGTAAAAATAAACTCATTATTTATAAATTTACTAGAAAGATCAAAGGCCTCTCCTATATTGCTTTACTCTAAGAGTAGAGTTATCTTTGTGTAATCTTTTCTTCCAGTTGTCAGATGTGCAACCCCCTTTAAGTATTAATCACACACTGTTATGCTGAGCAAGTGGGAGAACTAACGTGCGAGGCAGGATCTTCATTCCAACTTTTAAACTCTGCTACCCTTTCTTTGAGCTCCTTTGTTGCTTCTTTTTGGCGTAAATCAAAGATATACATTTCCTTTGTGCCTATAGAAAGTAATGATATGTCCCCTCTTCAATAAAAGCTTGTGAAATCCCATGGTTTGCACTACCCAAGCAGTTACAGTCATTCTTCTGAGAGGCTGGGGTGGGAGGATTGCTTGAGCAATCCTGAGAGCAAACTCTGAGAGGCTGGGGTGGGAGGATTGCTTGAGCTCAGGAGTTCGAGACCAGCCTGAGGAAGAGTGAGACCTTGTCTCTACTAAAAAAATTAGCCAGATGTGAGTGAGACCTTGTCTCTACCAGAAAAACTAGCCAGATATTATGGTGGGCACCTGTAATCCCAGCTACTTGGAAGGCTGAGGCAGGTGGATCACTTGAGCCCAGGGGTTTGAGGTTGCTGTGACAACCTCACAGCAAGGGGGAGAGGGAGCTGGAGCAGGCAGGAGAGTCTCTGTGCTCCGTTGTGGCTCTGACACCTGTGAGTGGATGGGAGGAGGAGGGGGTAGGAAGACCCTTGAGCTTCAGCGAAGTTCTGAGAAAGTCTTGGTCAAACTGATGAGGAGCCCAGAACATAGATTGCCTGTGAGAGGGATCCCACCGGACAGAAGTAGCCCTTTGCCAGTATCCCAGCCATGCTCAATCCTTGGCTGGGAGCCATCTAGGGAGAGCGTAATCACGGCTTTGATATGGCAGAGCACCCCAAATGGGGACGCCATCAGCTAACTGCTCTCCTTGAGACATTGATTTAATGTCTCACTGGCTGCCTCAAATGCTGTGTGATACAATTTAAGTTGACAGACGTCATGGTTGTCAATTCAGTACAAACATTGTGCGAGGTGCCATTGGGATTCTCAGAGTTGTGTACTCATTCATTTATTTGTTCACTGACTCATGCATTCAATACGTATTCAGAGCCTACCGTGTCCCAGGCACTATTCAGGGCTGGATGCCCAAGATGCTTATTTCAGTGTCTTCATTCCATTTAGAGACCTTTGTTGAAATATGTATCTTGGGTGATCAAGGCATTTGCTAGTTGCTCATTAGAATGTGATAAAACCAAGGTTAGAATGCTGCATGCACAGTCTTCCATGTGACTTCCTTTCTCATGTGCTTCGAAATAAAATTATTTGCCTTACTTCAAATTTTCCTCAATGGGTGTAACAGTTAAAGATCAAGGGTATGGGAATTAAATACTGAAAAGAACCCTCAGCAGGTGAAAATGGAGATGGGTAATCGTACTCAGTGTCATGTTGTGGTAATTACACATTTGCATGGTTTACCTTTCTTCCAAGGATGCAGTTGCTTTGCATCATTTGGGAGGAACATGTGTGAAGTACGAAAACAGTGCAGTGCTGGTGGCTTGTGAAGAATGCCAAATTTGCTGAAAAGCATTATCGGGGAGTAGACTAAGATTGGAGGATGAAGAGAAATAAGTGGTGATGTTAAGGCTGTACTCTACTTGCATTTACTTCAGGGTTTCGAGAGATCCTTGTTTGTCAAGTATTACTCTCTAAGTAGCAGTTTTTTCCCAGCACCTGGTTGCTTCTGCATGTATTTTGATGACATTATTTTCCATCTCTTTCATTTGGGCTGACATAGATGCTGTTTGGAGCTGTTCGTTTTGCATCAGCAAAGCTGCCTTTACCCTATAGCCACGGCTGCTGCATGCATCATTAGTACAGCATGTAGTGATTTTAATGTTATTTCTAAACCGCCTTCACCTCATGCCATTATTTTAATTTAGGACCAACTGTTCAGCCATATGGAGCAGTTTGTCATTCAACATCTGTATGTTCTTGCAAAATATGAATTTGTGTGTGTGCTTTATGCCTTCAAATGTGCTCAGTTTCATATGGAAAATACAAATCTTTTCATTTTATTAATGCTGTCATTGACTGATCTCCCATTTATTTTTTCCCTTGGAGAGCATAATGTTGGATTGGGATGCTTTTAAAAGTCATAACGTAAGGAAATGGATGTCTGTGTTCTATAAGTTAGCCTCACTTGAGCCCACAGATAAACACAGGGGTGCCTTGTCACCATTTGTTTTTGTGCTTCCCGAATTATTCATCTTCCACCCAATTTATTCTAACCCCCAAACACCAAAATAAAGAAAAAAACCCCACACATCAGAAACAGAAGTGGCAAGATTTTACCTCATCTCAATCTGATTTCTTGCCTGCCTGCTCTCTGCTTTCTTAAAATCATTCAATGGGTGTTTTGCTAAGAGTGCAATCACTGTGCCCCATCTGTGTAGCTTTTTAGCAAACTAGTCCATCCTCCGTGGCTGTGACGGAGGGGACACCTAGGCAGCCTTGCTAATGCTCAGTGACCCCACACTGCTTCCTAAATGCCATTTGACTACAGGTGAGTCTGAGTCCAAGAAGAGACAACTGGTTTCTCACTAGGCTTTTGTTGTTTGCATCTGGAAACACGAAATTGTGAGGCCGTGGTTAAGAGCATAGGTCTGAATGCTCAGCTGCCCCTTAACCAGCTGGGTGGTCTTGGGCAATTTACTTACCTGCTCTGGGCCTGAGTTTTTATGGAGATCTAAAGTGATTTCACAATCCCCAGAATTTTTGTAACCACTGTGCAGCAAAATTAACCCATCTGAACTCATTTGGTGATGGTGACCCACCAAGTACTTACGTATTGTTTTTGTCCATCCCTTGGTTTGAATATTTACGCTTGAATATTTATATATTTTTTGCAGAAATATTAATGTGTGCAATTATGGAATCTACCCTCAGATTTTTGGCAAGGGACAGTGGGCCAATAGTATCTACCTCATGTTTTTGTTTTGAGGATTAAGTGAGTTAATATATAATATACACAAAAGTGCTTAGGACAATGCTTGACGCATAGTGAGTTCTCTTTAAGTTTTAGCTCTGATTTTTACCTTGTCTGTATAGGTTTCACTTTCTTTCTTTTGGGTTCTTAAGATTTTCCTTTTCATTTTTCTTTGCTCTATAATATTCCATTACTTAATCTTTTGGTTAGTCAGAAAAGTGAATTGCCTTTTTCACTTGTTTTGTGTTATTTCCAGCAAATGTTTAATTTAAACCTTTGGCAAAATGGAGGTTATTTACAGAATCCTACACTAATTCTACCCCTTCAATAGGTTCAAACTCTAGTGTTTAATTGCTTGAGCTTAATTGTCTGAGTCATAAAAGTGCTTATCACAGAAGGAATTGCAATAGAAGAGGAGAAAGCCTGGTGAGAAAGCTCTTCCATTATTTATTTATTTATTTGCCTTTTTTTTTTTTTTTTTTGGCTGAGTCTCTCCTTCTCTCTCGTTTCTCAAGGAATAGCTCACTGTAAACCAGCAGCTGTTAAGCACTAGACCTTGTCTTAGGCCTTGGGGACATGGTGACGTTATTACAAGATGGGCATAATCCATTCTCTTATGTAGATAGTAGTCTCCATTGATTAAAGTGGAAATTAAAATAAAATGAGATGTTTGTAAAAGGAGAAAGAACTGGACACGAAGGTGTCATACAATAGTTTAGTGGCAGGTGTTCTTCCTAACGCATGATGTTTGAGGTGAGACACAGAAGTTCTCCAGGAGAAAAGAGAGGAGGCAGTTCCAGACAAAGGGAAGGGCGTCCGCGAAGATGCAGAGGAGAGATGAAGGATCTGAGCTCCTGTTCCCTTGCATTACGCTCCTCCTGCCTCCAAGTTATAGGCCTGGGTCTCCCTAACCCATCCTTCATTCCAGGACCAGAGCTTGCCTTCTTGGGGAAGCTTCTGGAAGACAGAAGGCAAAGAGATCAAAGGGGTACGTGTGTTCTCAGTGGACAGCTCTGGGAAAGGGGGAGTAGGTATCTGGATTGCCCAGATGTGGCCCTTCTCACCAATCTGGGAAGTAGCTTCTTAGGCAGCGGTGCTTGGTGGGATTCTAAGAGGCCTGAAGATGTTTCCATCATGTTGGAGGAAACATTAGGGGTAGAGCTGGACCATTTCCCCTTGGAACTTCCTGGCCCCATTCTGAGCTTGCTGCTTTTACTGCTGTATGGGCTAGGATAATGGGCCCTCATGCTTTTGAAATTCCCTCTAAATGAAGATCAAAATGTATGCAGAGCAGTGATCAAGAGATTCTCCTTTAAATAATGTACCCAGCACAGTGCTTGGCCCAGAGCAGGCAGCCAAGATATATTTATTGCCCTTGAAGTGTATTTAAAAAGAAGTAAGTGAATACCTCATAATCTCAAAAGCTTTAGCATTCGATAATGGTAATGTTAAACAATTATTTCATAATACAATGTGAAAAATGATTAATATAAGGTAATGTTGAAATTCTTGGTATTGATAACACTTTTCAATTTCAGTTATTTTATACAGTTCATATTTATTTTTGAGGCAATTTTTGTAGGTTATCGTGGCTACTTTTTATTCTTTTCTTCCTTCTTCAGGCCTTCTGGCCTCTTATTATTTATGAACACATGGTCAGAAAGTAGCAGGGACGATTGAGAGAAGACAACTGACTTCATTGATTCTTTGCTGCCAGCGTAGATCCTCATGTCACATCAGACATGGGCACTGCTTTCTGCAATAAAAAATATGAAGAGTTAAGCCGATAGCTTAAGTAAAAATTAAAGGCATGAACTAATGCCAGACGTGCATATTCTATCAGCATTATTGTGAATAATTCATATTAAAGTTAAAAAAATCCTCTTTATAATTAAGCATTTATTGTCTTTCATAATGAACCTTTCTGGGGCAATGTTTTTTCATAGACCCCTTCACCACAGGTTGCGTTGTCCCTCCGCACCCGCACCCCGCATACGCCCTGACCTGCTGAGCCCACGTCACAGTGGGGTTGTCCCTCCACACTCCCCCATACACCCCGACCTGCTGCGTCCACGTCGCAGTGGGGTTGTCCCTCCACACCCTCCCCATATGCCCTGACCTGCTGCATCCATGTCGCAGTGGGGTTGTCCCTCCACACCCTCCCCATACACCCCGACCTGCTGTGTCCACGTCACAGTACGGGAAGCTGGACCAGGAAAGGCAGGGATTCTGCTGCTCACACAGCTCATTGCAAGAAACTGTAGCTGTTGTTCTTCTATAACTGAGATGTTATTTGGAACATTTTTAGCTAAATTTATTTTTAAACAGATGTTTATTCTAAATTTGCCTTTGATCAGTGAGAACTAGTATCACTTCTTCAAATATTGCTCTTTTAAAGAGAAACAGATTACTCTTTCATCTGCCTCCAATTCTTCATATGTTTCTGCCTGTTGAGAGAAATCATGTTTTCACTCAGCCTTTATGTTTGAAAGTCTTTTCCCCCTTTTCATCTTTCCCTGTCATTTTTATAGGCAGTTTTCATAATTAAATAAAAGCAAAAAGTGAAAAATCCACTTGGGCTGGCTAGGAATAACTATTTACTGGCAGTAGTTTTGAAGGGATTACAAATTTTGTAGGGCCTCTAGGGTTTTTCTTGTCCGGATTAATCATAGTACTCGTTTCATGATACCCTCTCATCATTGGTCTGTGCATGGCCTCTGCTTTTAGTTAGTGTTTTTAAAGTTCTTACACTACCTGTGAACTCAGCACCCGAACCCGCAGCTCGGATCTTGGCAGTGACCCACATCTAACCAAATGTATCTTCCCCTCCCTCTCCCTGGCTCAAGTCTCTTGAACTCAGTGTTCACCCATCCCTTGTTTGCTTTCTTTATGTATTTTTTATTATACCCATGTGTATTCTCCATAAGTGTTTTTTAAAAATTTGTTTGTTTCTACTCCTGTTAAAAGGGTGTTATGTGTTATTTTTGGTATGTACTTTCTTAACTTGCCATTACGTTACCAAGATGCTCTGTGTTGTGTGCAGTATTTCATTCATTTGGACTGCTGTGTAGTAGCCATAGTCCTAAGGGGGTGAGTTTGTATCATTGTGTATTTACCCACTTTACCATTGTTGGAGACTTAGGTTGTTTCTAGGTATTTATGATTGCTAACAGTTGCTATGAATGTTCTTATACTATGCCTCCTGTTTTTACTATGAGAGCTTCTTTTAGGAATCAAGTCACTGAGCCATTGCGTTTATGAAGTTTCAACTTTAGGAGATAATGCCAAATTATTTTCCAGAGTAATTGCCCCAGGTTGTACTCACATTAACAATGTCTAAGACACTGTGTAGCCCCATATCCTCGCCAGCACTTGGCATTGTCAGACTTTTAATTTTTGTCAATTAAATAGATATGAAGTTATATCTTACAGTCTTAATTTTTATTCTATATTTTTATCAGGCATATTTATTACCTCTTTTGTGAAATGCCTATCCATAAATTTTTGTCTCCTTTTTTTCTATTGTTTATATTAAGCATTTGGTAGGCATTCTTTATATATTCCCCATACTAATCTTTTGTCACACATATCTGTTTAGAATATATTTTCCTTATTTGGAAGTTGGCCTTTTATTTTCTTTAAGGTGTATTTAATGACAAGAAGTTCTTAAATTATCAAAATCTATCAATCTTTTGTAGTCCATACCTTCTCGTGAGTTAAGTAACGTTAGTCGAATCCAAAGTCTAAAGGATATTCTCCTATACTTTCCAAGATATTTGATGGTTTGTTTTTTTAATACATAAGACTTTAACCCATCTAAGTTGATTCTTTTTAATTTAACAAAGCAAGGATTCAATGTCACTTATTCTTTTCCATAAAATTATTATTTTAACATGTCCATGTATTGAACAGTCTCCTCTTACTCTGGTGTGACTTTCCACCTCTGTCATATACCAAAGTTTCAAAAGTGCATAGATCTATTTGTGACTTTTTATTCTACGTTGTTGTTCTGTGTGTGTGTATGAATTTTAGACACATATAAACATACCCGATCTTAAGTACTTTCACTTTTCTACCAGGTCTTGGACATAGTAAAAACAAGCATCCGTACAGTTCTTCCACGCATCTGGAAGGTACCTGATGTTGAGGAATTAAGTTTGTATCGGATTTTCAACCGGGTTTTTAATCGCTTACTCTGGAATCATGGTCAAGGACTGTGGAATTGTTTCTGTGATTCAGGGTAAGTTCTGTGCCATCTTTTATGATTACAATCTTTAAGATTTTACTAATTGGTTATAACGGTAACCCAGTAAAATGTCTGCATTTCTTTAATGATCTTTTAAAATATGGAATTTGACTGCATGTAATTTTTAGTACTCAACCATAATTTATATCAATTAAGCTGATTAGATAAGATGATGAATATGAACACACCACCACCTAACTAATTTGAATTCAGTGGAGAAAAGGTAATCTTCATTAGAGAAAAAAAAAACCTCAATCTCAAACCAATAGGCTTTAAGTTCTACTGTTCCCTTTATGCAGCTGACTTCTAAAATCTTAGCTATACTCTTCTTCCTCTCCAGAATCCCAGTGCTGCTGTGACTCACTGTCATTTTTGCCTTGAGACATCTATAATCAAACATCACATGACCTTTTATTCAAAATGGCTTCCCTTAATCCTGTTCTTATTCTCCCAGTCATCCAAGTTTGATATCTCTGGGGCATTGCATCTTCCTTATCCCTCACTGTCTTTATTGACTATTTGCTAAGCCTTGCTAGTTTTTCTATCCGATTCCACTGTGGCTACACTAGATTGTTTTCCAGTCATTCTTTTGACAATAATCACATATTTACTACTGTGTTAGATATTTTTGGAGATAAAAGTTGAATGTGACACAGATGACACAAGTTGAATGTGACCTCAAGAAACTTGGTAACAGCTAACTATCCTATTTACTGAGTGTCAGGCATCATGCTAGTCACTTTGCATGTGGTAAGTAATTTAAACCTCATAAAATCAGTTTGTGGCAGGTTCTATATTACCTTCATTTTATGGATAAGGAAACTGAGGCATGAGACAGGTGCTGAAGACCTAGAATTTGAAATTAGTTAGCCTTAATCCCAGAGTTATGTTCTTAACCAATAAGCTTTGATATCTAGTAGATAAAACATGATATTATGTATACAAAAAAAATCATTTCAAAAGAGACACAGATAAAGTATGACAGGATTTTAGGCAAGAGGATCTGTTCTTGGTAGAAAGCCTAAGTGAAATTAATAAATTTATGGGCATTTTTGCTTCTAATTTTTTTTGTCTTCCTCACTACATATTCATCACATTTTCTAAAATGACTTCCCTCATTTATCATTAAAGTCTAAACTTCTTATCTGCAGATAAAAGGCTATCTAATATGCTGAGTTTTTCCTTATTTCTCCAGTCTTCTTTCTCTTTGCTCTCTTACTTGACCTTTGCTCCAGAGATCAAACTCACTGTTTTTCAAATCTCTTAAGAATGTGTTCTTTCCTTTCTCTGAACTGTTGATGTCCTTGGCTATCTAATTGAACTGCTTTCCGCAATCCCATCTCTCCAGCCTCCTCTGCATTGTTTGACTCCTGTGTAAAGCCCATTCTATTCCTATCTCTTCTGTTAAACCTCAATAGAGGATTCCACTCTGAAAAATCTCATAATGGCCTCCATTTAAATATTCTAGCCCTCTGGTACTGAATCACACATACTATCTGCAGACTCATTCCTGTCACATTTTTCTTCTGCTGTTATGCACCGACAGGGAGATTCGTAAGGCGCTTAGGGTGAGGTGAAATCTGAGAGTAAGCTTGGCTATAAATTATTTCTACAGAGACTTAGTGAAACGTTTGAACCGTGCTTCATGGCCTCTTAGTTGGTGGCTCCCTGTAAAGGTACTCGCAATCTGACCTCATAAAGGGAATTCATTTTCAATTTGTTAATCCATTGATTTGACACTATATGTGAATCCCAGCTACTCTCTACCATTGAAGGCAGTGAGGCATTTTGCTTCTGAAATTAGTGCTGTGGTTTTGAGATCATGGACAGTCTCCAGTATCAGACCCTAAAGGGGCCCGTCAGTGCTACTTCCTTGACTCTAAGGCTTCTCTTTCCTGAACTATTTTGCTCACATACTCTGACTTGATTCAGAATCTTTTTCTCCTGTCTCTGGCACAGTACTCCAGCCAAATTTCTCTGTTGGTATCTATTACTACTAGTAATCATGGTGATAGTAAATAACACTTATTGAAGGCTTACTAAATGTCTGACACCGTTTTACATATTAAAGATTCGTATAATCACAAAAGTATTTTGAGTAAACTATTCTTATTATCCTCATTTTACAGATGAGGAAATTGAAGATTAAACAGAGTATACCATTTGCCCACATTCCCTGAGTAAATAGATGAGCCCATATTTAAACCCAGGTGGTCCAAGTCGAGATCTCAAGGCCTCAAGTAGACTTTACCGACTCCAAGGCGGCTTTGCCAGTGGCTGCCCAGCTTGATTTACTGCACGTCCCACCACATTAGCCAAATCCCAGGCCCTTTATGCCTGGGTGGGTGGACCAGGAGGAGTGTTGAGTCCAATTTGACTCTACTATCCATGTACTTTTTTCAATCTGGTAGTTGGTAGAGGTGAATTTAACAAAGATTCTTTGCATCTTTTTCCGATCTGGTAGTTAGTAGAGATGAATTTAACAAAGATTCTTTGCATCTTTGCAAATGAATTTCTTAGGCTTCCTGAATTTAATAAAGCCACATCGCACTCTGCGTGTTGGGTTCTCAGTTTGGACCCATAGTAGTTCTATTGCATCCTCTGAATCATGTGTAGGCAACATACACTCCTATAACTTTTGGTCTAACAGCCCGTAGTCCAGGTGAAAACCTACTCTTCTCAGTTCCCAAGGAATGATTTTTAATTTAAAGTTCATCTTTTTTTCATGGTTTGGTGTAAAGTCTTGGAGAAATGTAAATAACTCTGGGTACTTTGATTCTTGACTTTGCCTATCAAGAGCTCCCCACATAAAGCAAAGTCAGTAAACCATGCCCTGTCTGCCTCCAGAAACCTCAGAGAGTAATGTCGATCTTTGTGGTAGGTTTCCCTGCTGTCAGTCCAGGGGCTTGCTGACGCATCAAACACAAAACAGCCTGTCCCTCTCCTTTCCTCGTCCAGGCTTCTGAAGCCCATGCCCAGGAGTCTTTATAACACATGCAGCCTCCCGGGAGTGTTAGGATGCCCTGAATTCTGAACGTGTTCTCTTCAAGGAACTAGCTCTTAGAATTTTTTCAAATAAAACTATCTGCCATGTTTCCCTGAGATAGGGAACTCTAGGGTTCTGCAGGACTCCACCGCAAGCCTGAGAGCTCAGGCAAAGTGTGTGAGGGAGGGAAGAGTTGAGCTGAGAGGTGCAGGAAGAGTAGGCGTTTCCCAGGGAGGAGCAGGGGGCAGTGTGGGGAAAGGAATGGGTCATGCGGAAAAGCCCCATCTCCCCTCAAAACCCTGCTATATCGACCCCAAAGAAGAGAATCTGGCTTGGGCCCTTTACTCAGAAGCATTTCCTCGTGAGAGTTTGTCATATTGTAAAAGCTTTTCTTTCAGAATCTCAGGGCGAGAAGAAACTTTACGGAACATTCTGAGGCATCAGTCTTTCCAGGCTGGATTGTGCCTACTTGGAAGTGTATGAGAGATCCGTGGTCTGCGTAAAGCCATGTGGATCCCTGTCCTCATCTCACTCCAACTGGACACGCTGCCCTTAGTACTTTTCCACTGATTAATCTTCCTGCTGGTGGTTATTCAGTTGGCACGTTGTCCTTTATAAAACTTTCCTTTCGGCTCGGCGCCTGTGGCTCAACGGGATAAGGCGCCAGCCACGTACACCTGAGCTGGTGGGTTCGAATCCAGCCTGGGCCCGCATGACGGCTGCAATCAAAAAATGGCTGGGCGTTGTGGCGGGCGCCTGTAGTCCCAGCTACTTGGGAGGCGGAGGCAGGAGACTCACTTGAACCCAGGAATTGGAGGTTGCTGTGATGCTACAGCATTCTATCCAGGGTGAC
>CAUYRH010014186.1:0-11163 GCA_963574655.1 Perodicticus potto
TATAGTGATTAAGAAAATGCTATGAGGGCTATCTCTCACAGTACGATCAAAATGTTTCTGATTGTATATGAAGCACATTCTGCCCTATGATTGCACCAGTGTACACAATTATGATTTAATAAAATTATTTAAAAAAAAAAAATGAAAAACAGACATGGTCCAGAAGAGAGACTCCCGCTTGAGAAAGGCAGAGCCTTTGTGAAGTTAAGAAGATGACCCACGGTCTCTCACGTAGGGCCGGACAATAGCAATGACGTAAGTGATGGGGAAACCAACGTCAGTAATGAAGAGAGATTCCATCCAAGGCATCAAAGAGGTTATTAGGGCATCGAGAAGGGGGAGAATTAGGGGAGCAACTGGAAAGGGTTTTAAAGATCCTCCTTTGAAGATGTTTGTTTCTGAGAAGCCTTTGGAATGTAAGATGACAATTGAACACACCCTCATTCTCAAATTAAATGGCAAGTTGGGAAGAATGGATAAAATATAAAAACTTAAATTGTGCTCATGTGAAACATTTTCCTAATTAATATGTTAAACTGTCTCCACCTGGTTTCTCCCTAATGAACAAAGGCAATTGTATTATTGTTCAGGCTCCTGTGGAGCTTTTGATAACAACGCAGTTATTTGTACATTCTTTTTCCTCCCTTCTTTTTATGCCAGTGAGCAATTGAGCCCAATCATTGTATTTCTCTTAACATTGAAGGAACTGGCAGCTCTTGCTTGAGCCTGACGGATTTATTCTGTGTTCTTTCGTCCCACGGCAACTAAATTCTAGTTAAATTTATTTTTGAACAAAGGTAGTCAGCCTCCAAGAGATTCTCTTTTAAATGAATGACAGCAGACAGTTCCAAGACCATTCATTTGCTTATATCTATTTGCTGTATCTAGACAGCTATTATCATGCATGTGGTACTTCAGAATAATTTCACTGCATCTGCTGTCAGTAGCAACCAGCTGAAGGAGGCTGCTCCACAGGACTTGTGCTTGGCATCTTCAATCCAAACTGAAACTTTTGATATCACCTTGATATTTGTTCATGTTTGTGCTCAGAGATGTGATGGGAAAGAACAGCCTTTTTGCATATTATTTACTGGTTGAAAGGGGGCTGTAAATGTACATTGTATGTTTTAGGGTAGCTATCTTATTAACAAGTTTGCAGAATTAACATGTGTTTCTTCTTAGAACTTTGTCACCAGAAACAGTGGAAGTAAGACACAGGAAACCTTGTTGGATGCTGGAATGATAGCAATGGGGAGAAATGCAAAAGAACTAATATTAATCAATATCACATATTAGCATTATGAAACAAGGAGAGAGGAGAAGAAATGCTATGTTATGGGGGTATTAACATTAATGCAGTTCTAGCGGGGAAAACGTGCCTTGTCGGAACAAATGTTTGTGGTTGGGTTTTTTTTGTTGTTGTTGTTTGTTTGTTCATTTTTGCCAGCCACATTACATGGATTTCTTCATTATATTTAATCATCACAAGGTGTTCTCGTCACTTACCTTTTATAAATGAGAAAACTGAGGTTCAGAAACTTACCCAAAGCCAATAGCTGGTAGATGACAAAGAGGGAATCAAACACATTCCAAAATCTTGATCATGTTGCCCTCTGTCTTTCCAGGGCCAATGCCAGTGAAGGTTCACTCTTGACTTTTATAGGCTTCCCTAATTGTGAAAGGAAAATGGAACATCCTGCCATCCCATGTCTGTTCCCCCAAAGGACATAGTCTCTTGTTTTTTGGGTTTTTTTGGTATAAACTCTTTCTCATGGAGAACATGATTGAGGCTTAGTTTGTATTTATCTGGAAGGCAGGATTAATGCTTGAGCAGAAATATTAATGTAAGTGCTGTGAAATATGTTCATGCCTACAAAGATTTGTAAGACCTTGTGTTTACCTTGGAGATCATACAATCTAATAAAAAATGTTGGAAGGAAAGTAATGTGTTGAACACCTGAATTTCAGTAACTTCCATAGCTATTTTTGCAGACATACTTTTATTCAATCTATGAAAAGGCTGAAATCACTGTCAGCGTCCTCATTTTCCAGTGAGGAATGTGAGGTTCCAAGATGATAACATTTTGGGTCCACAGTCACATATCTAGTAAGGAAGAGAGGTGAGACTTACGCCTGACTTTAAAACCCTTCTTTCTAATAATTCGCTCAACCTCCTATTATACAAGGCAGTGTGTTGTCACGTTCAGAGGTGGAAGTAGGCCCCACCGATCAGTTGGAAGAAATTGGAGAAGGCCGGCTGGCCGTGAGCAGGGCCATGTGGAAAGGCAGCATATGAGCATGAGGGCAGCAGGGGAAAGTGGCCTGTACAGGAAAGAAGCACAAGTGAAGTGATGCTGAAGCAGAAGAGCACGAGGTTCGAAAGAGATGTGCTCTGAGCCAGTTCTATTGTTCAAGCTCCGCGGCTATCATTCGGAAAATGATCCCCTTTGCCTTCTATCTTGAGAATTCACCAACCGGTAGAAGAGGTTATGCCCTGGAAGGAAAGATGCACAAAAATGACACAAGAGTGTTTAAGAGTTAGAACTGGAAGATGTGCCATTGATACAGAAGCACCTGTAAAAAAAGGAAATTAGAGTGAAGGAGGGATCCAAATCTACCTAGGCCCAAATAGATGCTGCAGAACTGGAATTTCAGGCATGGCACTGAAAGTAAGGGAGCCGTATTCAAGTGAGTTTGCATTCCTTGGTCCAGGCCATGTAACAATAAGAAATATGCAAGTAAATGGCAACATAGAATCCTGAATCAATTAATTTCACTCTTACAGCAAGATCTCATGGCTTCTTTTCACTGAATAGCCAATGTGACAGGGGCACTTTTATTATTATTTTCAATTAAGCATTTCTGAATAATCAGCCTGTCTTGAGCAGGATTGAGGTTGGCATCTCATTTGTTGCCAACGCCACCAGAGATCTGTAAATCATATTAACCACTGCTGGGCCACTGATGTGCAAGCTAGGGTGGAAAGGCTGCTTGCTGGTGGTGGTAAGCTGTACCCTGTTCCCTTGCTGTTGCTATTCATGGTAAAGAGAATGCTTACAAGTATTCTCCCAATTTGCTTGCTAATTTCTACCATATCTTTTAGGCTCGTTTTTCTGTTATGAATAGCCCATGTCCCTTCTGCTTTGATTTGATTCATTAATACAATTATGTTGAGGTCACAGATCCTCCCTCTCAACTGGGATGCAAGGAAGTGCCCACAATTAGCGGAGATAAAATCCACATCCATCAAAAGAAGTGCCTCGGCAATGAGCAGGGCTCCCATTCCCGTCTCCTCGGTGCTTCATAATGAGGTGGAGACGTGGAAGCCGGCTGCTCACAGACACGCAGCGAGAGACTCCCGGGGAAGATTTCTGACTTTATCCCAAAGACTGAAAATGCTTTAGATCAAATTAGTGGAATACAAATGTCATAAGAATCTTCTCTTTTAAAGGTCAAAAGAAAGCCTGATTATTTTTATTTCTCATTAAAATTTGATTACAATCTGGAATCCAAGAATTTTAACAAAGTAGATACCGGTCTGTCCGATTTTTTGTTTTTTTTCTGAAGCACGGTTTTCTGGGTGGTGCAGGGCAGTTTCAAAGATGCTGATGGTATGCCCTGAAAGTCTTAGTAAGTCCTATATTTCTCAGCAGGTGATACATTTTATTATAATTTTAAAAATTATAGACATAGTAGGGTATTTTATTGTTGTTTGTTTATTTGCTTTAGACAGAGTGAAGTGATTGTTGGTTTCCTTGGAGGTCAGGCTTAAAATGAGCTTAAAATGAAAAGGAATATTGTCATTCAAGAAACTTCCAAAGCAAAGCCATATACAGGAAGGGAAGAGAAGGTCTGTGTAGTTCAAAAGGGAGGTAACTAAGGCAAGCAGAGACAAATGTGACCTTAAATAAGAATTTAATCAGATCGAATCATGTTTAACCATGTGTTGTAGACATTTGCCCAACATGTTAATTTATTGGCAAATCACCTTAGGGACAAAGGAAGGAAGAACATTCCAATTTAGAAGCATTTCTTCTGGGACCTGAAGCATTTCCCATAATGATGGTTTAATACAATCGTGGTCAATTACCTCTTCTGAGAGAGCTAGGGACGTGTGCCACCTTGCTGAAAACGTTAAAATCCCATTAAACTTCAGTTATTAGTAGCAGAAGGGGGAGGGGAGAAAGACCTGAATGATTCAATTAAGACACAAATGACCAGGTGTTGGTGGCACTGAATTAGTTTTCCTGTTATCACCAAGAAATACTGATTTTCAAGTTGGCCAAAAGCCTATTTCCCCACCTTAATTCACTTTTATTAGCTGCCCAGCCTTCAGACACAGCCCCAATAGCCAGATTTTCAGAGATTTAGCCCATGACCAGATGTATTAGTCAATTTCTTCTATAGGCAAAAGTGGCATAGCCACCACCGAGAAAAGAAGGTAAGTGAGCAGTGGCTGTGAGTGAATATCCACACCCCTGATACTTCTGAGATGACCTTCCCTGTCAGCAGGCAGAGCCAGGCAGAATGCCTGGAGTTGGTTCCAAATTCCAAAGAGAAATCCAAAGTAATTTTGCTGTTGAAATAGACAAATATCACTGTAACCCTTACAAATTTCCAGCCTTGCAAGTTGGTGAAACTTCCAGGACTTTCTGAAATAAAGAAAATGGGCATTTTTGTTTTTTAAGAAAGCTGAGAAGAGAGAACGGTGAGGAAGAATTCAACTCTCAGCAACTGCATTTTGCTGACCAAAATTCTGACCCTCCCCTTGATCCTGCCGGACAAATGCTGTCTGCTCTGTGAGTTTTGTAAAGAAAAAATTATACATTTCATACACAGTAGATTATCCCTCAGGCTTGTCTGGTTTTCTGTTTTGCATTTTGTTTGTGTTTCTTTTTCTACCAACATAATTACTTAAGTTGATGGATCACTGACACGTAGACTCAGATTGCCCCTTCTTACTTCTTTTTCTTTTCTTTATTATTATTTTTTAAACGCCCTGCCCCTTGACTAACTACACTAGCATTTGGACCAAATTGACTGCCAGTTCCCAAGAAAACATAGATGGAAGAATTGTTGTAAAGGATTCAGTTCAGTTTTATGTGCTCAGTTACGAGTGTTTTGGAACGACTTTCAGTCGTCACTAGTTTAGGGAAAAAAAACAAAACAGCAACCACCACCACAACAACAAATTCAACACTGACCAGTCCTGGTTCTGTTGTATGTTAACTGTCTCACAAATTTCCCATTATGTGCCTCATTCTAACATTAGACCCACAGTTACAAAGAGGACAAGGCTTAAGCACATTTCTGAGAGACTTGTCTCCATTACAAACAGGGGTTTGAAGCAGGACATAAATGTTGAGGCCATCTGGACATCTCTCTGCTGGGAAGGGAGAGTAAGCAAGCACAAAAACACATATTCCGATATTCCCTAAACAGGCTCACACTGAAGCCTGGTGTAAAAGTTTTTATGTATCATTTAATTCTCACTCTGATCTTCATGAGTCATGTTGTCTCACTTTTTCAAAGGAGGAAACTGAAGCCAGGATAGGTAATGTGTTCAAGTCCCCTACCTACTAAAAGGTAGATCTTAGATTTAAGTCCTTATTTCCAGTCTCCAGGGCCTATAAATTTAAACACCAGGCTATGACCTATAGGTAAAAGAAAATTTTCACATTTTTTGTTGATTTCAAGTAAGCATTCTAAAAATCATCCTCTAATATTATCTTCCACCCTGGACACTCCTCACATTCTTATTTATATTTTCAATGTTGATTTGTGATACATTATCTTTATTATATATCCCTCTTGTGCTAATTGCTGTGGCTGTGTATAAGAATGCATTTTGATGTATTCCCTACCTTTAAAATATTCTTCCTGTGACTTTTTACCTATCTTCTGCAAGGTTCTCTTGTACTTATTTTCCAAAATTAACATTCAAATAAATGAAAATACCACCACAGTTTTGTTTTACTTACTGAATGACATGGTTATCTTATATATTGCTTTATTGTGTATGCATATTATTTTATCTATTTTAAGCAATCCATATCCATTGTGGGCAAAAACTATAACTACAAGTACCAATTATTTTATTATTTAGTGGGGAGATGCAACTTCATCTAGAATGATTTGCCACACGCCCACCTGTTAAGTTGCCAACTGCATTGGCTCTTTAAACACTTCAGGCCTCAATCCCTTTTGTTTGTTTTTCCTTTCATTTTTTTTATGCCAGTTTGTTTCTGCCTGATGAGTTTTAGATGTTAGAGGATAGTGAAAAAGAGATAAAGGGGGAAATTATGGGTAGAGAGGAATATATTTTCCTGTCTTGAATGTGAAGGAAACTGTCAATGGGAAATCAGTCGTAGAGAAAGTCAGGGCTTGTCAACAGGACTGATACTGTCTTTGCCTTCCTGGCAGTGTCTAGGGTGAAATTGACAACACTGAGCATTGGCTTATCATTACTGATTCCAACTTGACTTTTCTCTTCCTCTTCATGTGCAATTCATAGGCTGTCTCCAGCTGCAAATTCAGACCAGAACATGAGAGCTAAATTGGTGCCTCACTTTGGACCAGGAGGAAAGATTTTTGTTTTCCTTTTTTGCTTTAAGCCCATAAACAGGTGATAGATATTTTATAAGGAAACAGGTGCCATTGTGTCATCATGTCATGCTATTGTATTATTTAAGAAAATGAACTTCAAATGCTATTTTATCTGGGAAAATAACTAAATATTATAGCTATTCACTTATGCATCATTTAAGATTAGGCTCTTATGTTCTTTCCTTCTCCAAATCCACACACACACACAAACCACACGCTGCTCACACTGTGCTGTTTTTATCTATAATTAATTTGAGTAGTTTCTTCCCCAACTTTCTTGGTTAAGTCGTCAGATGGGCAAGGGTTCCCAACATCGGAGCAGAGTTCCTGCCAGTTACTGCTTGGCAGTTCTCTTTCTGAATGGGGGTGGAGGGAAAGGAAGTGAAAAACAGACT
The DNA here is from genome assembly GCA_963574655.1 of Perodicticus potto. Lineage (NCBI taxonomy): Eukaryota > Metazoa > Chordata > Mammalia > Primates > Lorisidae > Perodicticus > Perodicticus potto. The sequence continues at coordinate 7,002 of CAUYRH010014186.1, forward strand.
TATGTTGGTTTTACTTTGAAGAAAAAAATAAAATGGAAGAAAGATTAGCATTGACCATGGTCAGAAAAGGCAGGCTCTTGGTTATCTTGGACTTAGGGGTGAGAACAGAGATGGAAATAAGGATGTCCTTGGAAAGAATCTCATCCCTTATAAGGTGACTTCTTGGTGCCCTCTGGAATGGAGGGGCCAAGACCAGGCCCTGCAGCCCTTCTCAAGGCTGGCACTAGGGACAGACCGGCTCATCCACACAGAGCCAGCGGCGGGCCCCTCCCCTGCAGGCAGGCACTGTGCACCAGCCAACATTCGGATATGGATGTGCTTACCTTTCTTTTCATTTTTCTTCTTACTCTACAATAAATACATTTGTGTTGGGGGAGATAAAAGTAATGGATAAAATATTGATTTCTCCCAATGTCCCCCCAGCCCATGTCCAAACCACAGTTCCTATGATAAAAGGGATCATTATAAATATATATGTAACATAATTTATGATAAATATAAATGTTTATATATAAATATATAAATTTAAATACTCTGGCTTCAAAAACATTTGTGATTCTCACTGTGCCTTGTTACTTACTAACTTGAACTTCACTTTCAAAGTGCTGATGTTCTTTTTTTATTTTTTTTCTCTTTCTTCTTTTCATTTTGGCATTTAGACCCTACCAGGGTATTCAACCTGTGTCTGGCAGGCTGCCTACTGATTTTTGAGGACTTTTTTTGCTTATCTGTAGTGTCTGATAACATGAAAAGTATACGTGGACCTTTTTTTTTCTAATTAGCTTTTGTCAGTGTTTCTATATTTAATGGGTGGCTAACGATGGCTTTTCTTCCAGTGGGTGGCAGAAAAAAAAGGGTTAGACCTCTCTGTGGGTTTAAGCAAAGCCAGCATATCCCCGTCTTCCTCTGCTCCTCAGCATAGGTCAGTGCTTCTTGCTTTTTGCACTTGAGACCTGAACTACAGAACCTAGGGACTTCTCCAGGGTGGTCTCTCCTACAAGGAGCATATTGCAGGAAAGGATGTTCTATGAAAATATCAATGCGTTTGCCTGGATGTGTTAGTGGGCTTTCCCCATTTTCTGTTGTAGCGATTCGGTGCCCGTGATGCATGACTAGTTTAAGCAATCGCTCTTTGCTTCTCAAGTTAGTCATCTCTGGTTTTGTGGAAAGACTCCTCCCTCAGAGGAGTACTAGGTAGGAAAGATTGCTTACTGCTGTGAAGTTGCTGGGCCTTTTCAGTTTCCCTATTTCAAGTGACCCATGATATAAGTCTTTGGTCCCTTTCTATAAACTAATAAGTATCACTGCTGTGATCTGCTTAGTCTGAATGGCCTCTTACTTATTTTGAATTTACAGGTCTAAATCAGGCTCTACCCTCAGAGAACAGAATAACATAGTACTATGCAATTATTTTGTCCAGTTACTTGCCTATAGGTGGTAAATTTTTGTTTCAGTTTCTTTCTTTATTTATATCTGTATTTCTTGATGCAACAAATACAGATTACTTGCCTGCTATGTGTATAGCAATATAAGAGATAGTTTATGATTTATTGATGTAAAATTAATAGTAGATTTGCATACAATGTATGACCTTACCAAGGAGTTAACCTTCTATAGCTATCCTTGAAAGCTTGACTTCTCCTTATCTCTCACATTAAATGTGTTCAATTCTAAAAGTAAAACCAATTTGAAGTTGAGTTAACAGCAAGAATGATAATAACATAGGGATATATTACAAGGTAGCCCATGATGGAAATCCTGGTAGTCATCCTGGATGGTATATGCTTATGCTCTGAAAAGAGGTATCACACTAGAAGAAGCCATGAAAAACTTTGCTGACTGACCACAGGTGTGATCAGTCTTGGCTCTAAAGAGGTAGATAACTTCATACACAGACACTGTTTCATTATCCCCCAATTAATACTCTTATTCTTTTATCTATCTGAAAATCATTTTCACTTAATTTGTAGTAGATCTTGCTGTTTGAGCTCCAGAAAATGTGAACAACACCCAGCACTGATGGGTAATCAGAAGACATTTTTTCTTAGCTCTAGTGAGCAGCTCCAGGGCATGGAGAACTAGGTTAACCTCTCTGTGGATTAGACTTCCTGTTTCTGAAATAAGTTTAAAGAGGCTTCTAACAATACTTGAAATTTATTTTTGGCCAAGAATTTTACTTGGATTATTTAATTTGATAGTGTTAACTATACAAGACAGGTGCAAAAACAAAAATCAAGTCTAAGAAAAGTAACTTTCTCAAGGTCCCAGCCATTGTAAAATACTTCAGATTCTAAATCCCATGCCTTTTTATTATTCCTCTGAAGGGTTAAACTGGATTACACTAGAGACCCTTAAAAGGCAAACCCTACATACAAACCATAGCCTTTCCTTAAGATCAACTACATTCCTCAGCTGAGTGCTTGAAATACTCAAAGTACCAAAAATTTGAAGGTAAACAATAAAAGCACCTGCTATTTCTAGCTATGTCTTCCCTAACCACTTGTGTCATTCATTTTTATACCCTTCCCAATTCTTCTGTACAGTTTTGAAAATATACTTTAAGAGCTGCAGCAAAATTTTGGCATCTTGCCATCTCTTCTCATTTTTGATTCTACTTTGGAGGTTTGTCTACTGCTTCCATTCTCTTGGCTCTGTGCTGTGTTATGGATAGATGAGCTGTTACAGCAGCAGTAAACAGCCTCGAGTTTTATCAGTGGCTTAAAACAGCAAAGGTTCGTGTTTAATTTATATTATATGACCAGTGTGGGTCATACTGCAGCTTCACTCGGTGTTGTGGTCACTCAGGGACCCAAGTATTAATGAATCCATGATCTATAACTGGGGGTCAGGGATTGGCACCTGTCCTGGCCTGTTAGGAACCAGGACACACAGCAGGACAGTGATTGTGAAGCTCCATCTGTATTTACAGCCTCTCTCCACCACTTGCATCACCACCTGAGCTTGCCCTTTCTCAGACCAGCATCAGAATTAGGTTCTCACAGGAGTGCAGTCCCTACTGTGATCTGCTCTTTTGAAGGATCGAGGTGGCTTGCTCCTTATGAAAACTTAATGCCAGGTGGTGCCTGTGGCTCAGGGAGTTAGGGCACCGGCCCCATATACCAAGGGTGGTGGGTTCAAGCACGACCCCGGCCAAATTGCAACCAAAAAATAGCTGTGGGCACCTGTAGTCTCAGCTACTCAGGAGGCTGAGGCAAGAGAATCATCTAAGCCCAAGAGCTGGAGGTTGCTGTGAGCTGTGATGCCACGGCATTCTACCGAGGGTGACAAAGTGAGACTTTGTCTCTAAACAAAACACAACAAAACAAAACAAAAACTTAATGCCTGATTATCTGAGGTGGAAATGCAATGTACTAGAATCATTCCCAAACCATCCCACACCCCTCAATGCCCTCCATGCTGGTCCATGGAAAAATTGTCTTCTGTGAAACTGGTTCCTGGTGCCAAAAATGTTGGGAAATGCAGATCTAGAACATTGCAAGTTTTTGAGGTTGGAAAAGGGAGCAATGGAGAATTTCACATTATAATTAAGTGTTATTACCTAGAAGATAAATGTGTCATATTTTCTCCCTACCCATTGCCCAGACCTAGTCACATGTTTTTATGATGCCAAGACATAAAGGGGACGACCAAGGTGGATGCACCTGCTGTGATCCACATATGGTTATTCTGACAAGAGGAAATAATGTACTTACTATCGCAGATATCCTTAAAGATTAAAATACAGTAGAAGTGGGTAATGGCACAGATACCTGAATCGAAGTATTTACCTAGCTATCAGCGCACCTGTATAGTTATCCCTTGATCTGTTTATCCTTTTATATGTTATAATATTTTTAAAGGCACTCAAAATTTATAGAGTTAGATAGTAATAATTTTTCAATCAAAGAAAATTGGATGTTATGTAAGTCAGTAGAGAAAGACTGTAAAGCCCAAGGATAAATTTACCATTGACATATGCATTTGATCCTATTCAACTGATGAATTTTTTCTCAAATTCACTAAAAACTTTCTATTAGCTAAAGCAAAAAAAAAAAAAAAAAAAAAAAAAGCATATTTTATTATATTAGGCTGCTGTAACAAAATAACAAAACCAGGGTGGCTTATAAATAGCAGACATTTATTTTTAAGTTATGGAGACTGG
>CAUYRH010014187.1:0-18990 GCA_963574655.1 Perodicticus potto
TACATATTTCTTCTGTTTCAGTTTCACTTTTTTTTTCAGACAGAGCCTCAAGCTGTCACCCTGGATAGAGTGCTTTGGCATCACAGCTCACAGCAACCTCCAATTCCTGGGCTCAAGCGAGTCTCTTGCCTCCGCCTCCCAAGTAGCTGGGACTACAGGTGCCCACCACAACGCCTGGCCATTTTTTTTTGGTTGGAGCCATCATTGTTGTTTGGCAGGCCTGGGCTGGTTTCGAACCCGCCAACTCAGGTGTACGTGGCTGGCGCCTTAGCCCGTTGAGCCATAGGCGCTGAGCCTTTTTTTTTTTTTTTCTTAGAGACAGAGTCTCACTTTATGGCCCTTGGTAGAAAGCCATAGCATCATAGCTCACAGCAACCTCCAACTCCTGGGCTTAGGTGATTCTCTTGCCTCAGGCTCCCGAGTAGCTGGGACTACAGGAGCCTGCCACAATTCCCAGCTATTTTTTTGTTGCAGTTTGTCCGGGGCCGGGTTTGAACCCGCCACCTTCGGTATGTGGGACTGGCGCCCTACCCACTGAGCCACATGTGCCACCCCAGTTTCACTTTTCATTATTTTACTCCTTCCCAGAAGATGCTAGGAAAAAGAAGAATAGTTAATTTCACATTCATACATTTTTAAAAAAATCATTTTGAGTTTCATATGACATCATGTTCACATTATCAATGGGAATCATTTGTGCTGCTTAGCTGGGTCGAAGCTCATGCATCGTGATTGTCAAATGGTGAAAACTCTTTTCTGCGAAATGGGGCTAAATGGACCTGACCTCAGGAAGTGACACGATTTCTGGTAAAAGCATAAGCCCTTTCTGAAGGCCAGTCTCTTCTCTGACAAGAAGACATCTTTGATGTTTCAGCAGGGCATGATGGTGTGTGTCTATAGTCTCAGGCTACTTGGGAGGCTGAGGCAAGACAACTGATTGAGCCCAGGAGTTTGAAGCCAGCATGGACAACAAGTGCAACCCTGTCTCTTTAAAAAAACATTTAGGAAAAGAAGTGATATGTCAACTGAACTCTGAAGAAAGAGCAAGAGTGATTGAAGAGGTTGGGGGATTAAGTTGGTCAAGGAGTGGTCCAAGCAAAGAGGACCAGTGTGGAACGCCCATAGCAGGGAGCATGACATATTTAAGGGACTAAAAGAATGCCCTATCGTCTAAAATTGAAGCAGTTTCCATTTCTCCTGTTCTCCAGTATCAAGGGTCAGGGGACATCTTTTCTTTAGCAGTACTTTTTTTTTTTTTGAGACAGAGCCTCAAGCTTTCACCCTGGATAGAGCACCGTGGCATCACAGCTCACAGCAACCTCCAATTCCTGGGCTCAAGCGAGTCTCCTACCTTCACCTCCCAAGTAGCTGGGACTACAGGCACCCGCCACAACGCCTGGCCATTTTTTGGTTGTAGCTGTCATTGTTGTTTGGCGGGCCCGGGCTGGATTCGAACCCACCAGCTTAGGTGTACGTGGCTGGTGCCTTAGCCTGTTGAGCCACAGGCGCCAAGCCTTTAGCAGTACTTTTAATTCACTTTTAATTGCTCCAAATCACATCTGCTTTTTCTGGGAAATCCCTGAAAGATTTCTAGGACACATTTCCAGGCCTCTTGTTTACTAGAAGTAGAAGAAACTGGTTCCTTTCCTCTGGGTACAAGAGAGATACAGTCTCCCTCATTAGAGCACATGAGATAAGCATTCTCTTACATATGAACTAGTTGCAAGTGATGATGATTAGTTACATGTAACTTGCAGTGAGTAGAGTTTAGAAAATATGGTGCTTTTAGTTCACAGCACTGGCTGCCTCTGTACTTCCTGGGGGATTACGCAATAAGCATGGCGCGCTGCTGGAGTGGGAGTGGAACCCGCAGTTGAATGAAGCCTTGAGTTCTCAAGGAGACTGTGCAGACACATCTGAATGTTTTTGTGAAAATATAGCAGCAGATGCAAACTCTGTCAATGTTCTCTAGGGGTGAAGCCTGTGAAGGCAGGAAGAAATCCCCTTAGCATGTGGAGAAGAAAAGACTGGCCTGGTTTGTCCCTGAGAGAGCCTGCTAATAATGTACATTAGTACCGTTTGTTCCAAAGTGCTCTGCTTCCAAGCTGTGGTGGAGGCCTAATCTCTCACATTCATACCTAGAGAATCCTGAGAGCTGAAAATGTTCACTTTCTTGCCTCTCACTGCCTACCAACCTCAAAAGCGCAACTTGAAAGAGGACGAAGTATGTAAGAGCATAACTTAAAGGAGGGTGACCAAGTTCACCCACCTGCAGAGGCAGGTGTCATGGAAGAAACGGAAGATTAAAGCAATTGCAACAAGGGAAAAGCCTAGTGAATATCTTAAAGGGATGAAAGAAAATATTGCTGAGAAATGTTTGGAAAACGTGAGTTACAAAGAAAAAAGTCATGGCTGGCCACAGTGGCACACAGCTGCAATCCCAGTGATATAAGGATTCCTTGAAGCCAAGAATACAAGGCTGCAGTGAGCTATGGTGATGGCACCACTGCACTCCAGCTTGGTGACAAAGTGGACCTTGTCTGTTAAAAAAAACAAAACACAAGGGGTGGCGCCTGTGGCTCCAGGAGCAGGGATGGCGGGTTCAAGCTCAACCCTGGCCAAAACTGGAAAAAAACAAAAACAAAAACACATGCTATATAAAAATGTAAAAAAAAAAAAAAAAAAATTAATGAAAAGAATACACGGTCCTAAAAACCCAAATAAGGGGTATGAGGAAGAAGAATTTAAAAACAAAAAAGAAAGAAAGAAAATGGAAAGATAAGAGACACAGGAGAGGCTTGGCACCCATAGCACAGTGATTATGGTGCCAGCCACATGCACCCAGGGTGATGCGTTCAAACCCAGCCTGGTCCAGCTAAACAACTATGACAACTGCAACAAAAAAATAGCCAGGTAATGTGGTGGGCGCCTGTAGTCCCAGCTACTTGGGAGGCTGAGGCAAGAGAATTGCTTAAACCCAAGAGTTTGAGGTTGCTGTGAGCTGTGATGCCACAGCAGGGCACTCTACTGAAGGTGACATAGTGAAACTCTATCTTTAAAAAAAGAGAGAGAGAGACAGGGGAAAGATCAGAGACAAAAAATGTGAAAGGTAGTCTCTCTTTTCTGAAGTATTACTTTTGCTCTAAAATTAATAAATGAAAATGTGCTAATTAAAGAAATAAATACATAAATTTTCCTGAGCTGAGTTTTCAGACCCAAATGGTTTACCAAGTTAAAAAAATAGAGACATGGCTCAGTGCCTGTGGCTCAATGGGCTAAGGCACCAGCCACGTACACCTGAGCCGGTGGGTTCGAATCCAGCCTGGGCCCGCCAAACAATGATGGCTGCAACCAAAAAATGGCCGGGTGTTGTGGCGGGCGCCTGTAGTCCCAGCTACTTGGGAGGCAGAGGCAAGAGACTCACTTGAGCCCAGGAATTGGAGGTTGCTGTGAGTTGTGATGTCACGCCACTCTATCCAGGGTGACAGTTTGAGGCTCTGTCTCAAAAAAAAAAAAAAAAAAAGAAAAAAAGACATATGTGGATGAATTGTCTGAATCCCAAAGGTAAAATAAATCTTCAAGATAGGAAAAGTAGTTTTATTTGTAAAGAAAAAAGAATCAGACTGGAATTACTTCTAACAGATAGAAAGTAGTCCAGAAAAAAAAAAGGATAACAAGACAATTTTCTGGTTTCTACCTAAGATATCATTCATGTTAAGTAAAAAACATTTCTTGGCAATGTAGTGTATGCTTTCTGAGCATATTATCCAAGGAGACACTCCAGCCAAAAGGAAATGGAACAAAGACCTCAAAATTTAGAAAGCAAGGGCTGGGCACTGTGGCTCAAGCCTGTAATCATAGCATTCTGGGAGGCTGAGGCAGGTAGATTGCTTGAGCTCAAGAGTTCGAGACCAGCCTGAGCCAGAGTGAGCCCCAGTCTCTAAAAATAGATAGGCACCAGTAGTCACAACTACTGGGGAGGCTGAGGCAAGGGAATCACTTGAGTGCAAGAGTTTGGGGTTGCTGTGAGCTATGACACCATGGCTCTCTACCGAGGGGGACAAAGTGAGATTCTGTCTCAAAAAAACAAAACAAAACAAAACAAAAAAGATTTTGTGTGTACGTGGTTATGCTACAAAAGAAAATAGTATTTCCTGTTTCCAATGGTACTCTCATTTTTCTTCCCATAAATGGTTTAATTTTATGATGTGTAATTTATGGGGCAAATTGCTGGTCAGGACTAGACAATAGAGTGTATACTGTTTCTCTTATTCTCTTTTCCATTTATTTATGTTTTTATTTCAAGACCATGTAAATCCCTTTCAGTACACACACACACACACACACACACACAAACAAACACAAAATCCTGTTCTGAATGTTTAGAAAAGGAAAAGAGTGGAACATCTCATTTTGTTATGTAATATGGTTAAAATTGAATAGTTTTTTAAAAAGTATTAAAATAGTACTCAGCCACATGGAAATTTGAAGTGTCTTTTCTTAAGTTGCATAGGGCCAAGACAAACATTTTGAAACACAATTTAATGGTGTTCCAAAAGGTAAAGAAAATGATTATAGTTCTGTAAAAACAGTACTTAAAGGAAGTAGAGACGGGGAGGTGGTGGGTTTCACTTTTTGCTCAGGCTGGATTTGAACTCATGAGCTAAGGCAATCTACCTGTCTTGGCCTCCCAGAGTGCTAGAATTACAGATGTGAGCCACCATGCCCAGCCTTGTCTTCAAGTTTTGGTTGTTACTGTGGCTGTGTCTATTGTATTGTCTGGGGCTGGGGCAAGAGAGGCCAAGGGGAAGAAAAAGAATTCTGCCCATATTTTTGTCTTGCAGTTATATTATATATGCCCTTGCTGCTGGGCTGCCGTTGCCACTACCACAGGACTGCTTGGGAGCCAGGGCCTGAGAGAATGCTAAAAAAAATAAAAAGAATCCCGGTTTGTCTTGTAGAGACCCAAACCCCTGTCTCCTGTTGCTCAGATCAGAAAGACTGGGCTTCTTGAGCAGCTCTTTGTATTTGTACCCAGTGTACAGATCCAGGTTTCAGGCTTCAGTCTTCAGGCTGTCCCTGAGTCTGAGCCAGGAGATATCAGAGAAAGTAAAAAACAGGAAGCTTCCTGCTGACTGGGTGGTACTTGGGGCTCTCCTGTCGCCTGCTGCCTGCTGACGTTTTCTGTAGAGTCCTCATTTAGCTTTTCCGTGCATTCCATCCAGGATTCTTATCTGCATTGGGAGAAGCAATGTGGAGTGTACTTTTTCTAAAAGACTTTTCATCAATAAGCTCATTTGAGAACAGTTGAAGTGGAAGATTATTTAAAGAAATAATTTAAGTAAGGGATGGAACAAGCAGTGAAGAATGTGAATTAGATAGATCTCTTTTTTCTCTGTTCATTTGTTTGTTACCAGAAACTTCCCTCAGTCATCTGTCTAATATGTTTCATATTAATATGTATTAATTTAAAAATTTAGATAAAGTATAGATTTTAAAAGCAATTTTTCTTTTTATGCTAGTTTTTAAATGCTAGAGATATTTTGATGTATTATCTGGACATTTTGAACAAAATAATGAAACATAGATCTGACAATTATCAATTTGGTTTTTGGTTTTTTTGAGACAAAGACTCAAAACCCAGGTACTCACTCTGGGTTGAGTGGCATCATAGCTCACAGCAACCTCAATCCTGTTGGGCTTGAGCAATCCTCTTGCCTCAGCCTCCCAAATAGCTGGGACAACAGGGCCTACCTACCACAACATTAGGCCAGTTTCTCTGTTTTTAGTAGAGACAGGGTCTTGCTCTTACTCAGGCTGATCTTGAACTCCCAAGCTCAAGCAATCAACCTGTCTCACTCTCCCAGAGTGCTAGAATTACAGGTGTGAGCCACCGCACCTGGCCTATCAATTTGAATAAAATTTGTAATTATTGAGTGATTCTCATTAGATTAAGTTTTAACATAGGTGCTCCTTACATGCCTTTCTTTGGGCAATCATGCAGAATTGATTTTTTAAGCAGCCATATGTCTCTAAAAGAAAAAGTGTACTGTATACAGCAGCCGAGAAAGCCTTCCAATGTCCCTTCTGTGGCTCACAGACCTGTGCAGTGTGAGAGCTCAGAGGGCCTTTGTGTTGTCGCTTTTAAGTGAGTGTCCTTTTACATTATGTTCATAAGAATTGTGGATACTAGTCACACATATGTCATTCTAGTTATAACATAGGTAATTCTGTTTATCCCTCTACAAACTCTTTATTTAGTTTTCAGAGGTTTTCGGTGGTCGGTTGATTGATCGTTCTTGCAGATCTTTTCACAGATGCTGCTGACACTGAGAAGATGGCCAGGAGTTTGGAAGATTCTGAGGGAGTTTATTTTGTTCCATCTTTTAGTGGACTACAGGTATTTCTTTAAAAGTTAATGATAATTACTAACATTTTTCCTCCTTTTACCATACTCAGAATTATGTATCTACCACTCTGTTTCCTGAAAATTTGGGTACTGAACAGAATGAAGATGAAAGGTGCATTCTAGGGCTGATCAATTTGGGCTCTGAGCTGGCACCAATTCCACAAGAGAGCAACATGTCCCTGGGTGTGACCCTCCTGGTTTGGCTTTTACTACAGAATTCATGTGGTTTCTGCTTAGAGCTCTTTCCCTGGAGAACCAAAGAGTAAGAGTTGGCAGGTTGGCTCGGTGCCTATAGCTCAAGTGGCTAAGGTGCCAGCCACATACACCAGAGCTGGTAGGTTCGAATCCAGCCTGAGCCTGCCAAACAACGACAACTACAACCAAAAAATAGCTGGGCATTGTGGCGGGCACCTGTAGTCCTAGGTACTTGAGAGGCTGAGGGAAGAGAATCACTTAAACCCAAGAGTTGGAGGTTGATGTGAGCTGTGATGCCACAGCACTCTACCCAGGGCAACAGCTTGAGGCTCTGTCTCAAAAAAAAAAAATCAAAAAAAACGGTTGGCAGGTTTATCACAGAACTTTTATGTAAGACCTAGGATTACTTTGTCATGACCACAACAGCCATTTCCCAATGGGGGAAATACATCAGCAGAATGGCATTCTTTACTTAGAGCAGTGGTTCTCAACCTTCCTAATGCCGTGATCCTTTAATACAGTTCTTCATGTTGTAGTGACCCCCAACCGTAAAATTATTTTCGTTGCTACTTCATAACTGTAATTTTGCTACTGTTATGAATAGTAATGTAAATATCTGATATGCAGGATGTATTTTCATTGTTACAAAGGGGTCGCGACCCACAGGTTGAGAACCACTGACTTAGAGGAAGTATACAACTGAGAGTTAGAAAACAGTGTCAAGGTCCGTACACCACACGCACCTATACGCATATACCATGGATACATATATTTTGCAGTTGCATTTATCAATTTCATTAACTATTTAAAAAAATCAATATCTCTTTTTGTTAATTGTGGTAGAGTATTTGTTCCTTTGCCTAATCAAAAAGTAAACCTGGTAAAAGATTTGATTTTGTAACTTTTAATTTAATTTAACTTTGTATTTAATTGAAAAACCTGTGATAGTGCCTTTGATTTTAGAATATTGATACAAAGACTTAAAAAAAACTTTTCAAGTATATTATTATGAACAACATTACTCTTTCAGGAAAGCTTAAACTAGTCCTTTTAATCCTGCTCTAAGTGTTTTTTTCTGTCAAAAATAAAGTTTCTTCATTCTAGTCCATCCCATATTCAGGCAATCAGTTACAAAAAGTCCAAAAGTTAAAAATTTGCATAATTTAATATAGAAGCTGGTGGTGGGGGGGGGGGAATTCTATAAGGTTGTTTTAAATCTTTAACAATTTTAAACTTCCAAACTAGATTTTAGTATTTATTTGTTTAGTTGTTTCTTTATTTTCTGAGACAAAGTCTCACTTTGTCCCCTTCTGTAGAGTTCTGTGGCATCATAGCTCACAGCACCCTCAAACTCTTGCGTTCAAGTGATGCTCTTGAGAGAATCCTGAGTAGCTGGGACTGTAGACACCCACCATAATGCCTGGCTATTTTTTTAGAGATTTTTTTATTAGCCTCGCTCTTGCTCAGGCTAATCTCAAACTCCTGAGCTCAAGTTATCCACCTACCTGGGCCTCCCAGAGTGCTGGGATTATAGGCATAAACCACTGTGCCCAGCCAAACTAGATTTTAAAATGAGGATTATTTTAATGTCTGTAATATTTTTCTTCTATGTCTAATATCCTAAAGGATTGAAAGCTTATGACCTGCGTAGAGAGAATGCATCCTCCTGGGGGTGATGTGAGGCAGTCACTAAATTGCACCCATGATAGGACAGAAAGTGAAAGGTATTCATCTAATTGAGGTTTCAGGAGGAAGGTTAGATGACTAATTGTCATCAGCATAAATAAAGTTCGATTAAGTTACTTTTGATTCTTCCCTTTTTGAAAAATGTGCTGGAGGACTAAGTGATTTTGTCATGGCAACTGTCTTTGAAAAATAGCATGAAGTATGTGATTTAAAAAAACAACCCAAAGTGTTGCGCAAGCCCCAAAGATTTAGATACAGCTGTCACAGATGTGATTTTTAACTTTGTTTTGATAACAAAATGTCCATGTCTGGCCACGAATGCAACCTGGAAGGAGGGGATGGGATGACTGCAGGCCAAATATTCACCAGGGTAAAATGAAACTCTTATTTGGAAACTGGAAGCTAATTCAGAAAACAAGAGTGCACTGATAACCAAGCTTTTTAGGAAATAGGGGAGAAGATCAACTATAAGCTGCCTGTGTCAAGAACTAGAGGAAATGAAGGGGAATGGAAAGAAGGAAGGAACAAGGAAATGAATAGGGAATGGAAAGAAGGACGGCTGGTTCAAGGATCTGTGGTGTTGCCTTTAGATAATGGGAGTCAAGACATGGAAGGCTTGTGGTTTGGAGACTGAAATACTAAAGTAGGTGTTGGAGGCAAGAATCGGTGATCATCTACTTAGATGTTCGAGTTACTGTGAGATGGCAGTAGTAGGATAGATAGGACTGAAGTCAAGTCCAAGTTCAGAGCATGGTGAGGAGTCATGTTCCAATGATGGTTTTTTTGTTTGCAAGGGACAAGCTTGCTTAAGCCAACTGGAGAGAAGCTGACTTTTCACATACTCCTGAGGACTGGAGTGGAAAGGAGCCAGCAGCTGACTTAGCAGTTCTTGGTGTTCTTTGGTTTCTTGCTTCTTTGTGTAGTTCTGTGGTTTTGATTTTCATTACTAGCTTTGCTCTGTCTCCTTTCTTCCTCATAGCTTCTGCTTAAATGTTATTATTTTTCGTATCCTTTCTGCTTCTTCATAACTTAGAAATGGCACATATAACCTTCCTCCACATTATGCATCCTTTGAGCTTCAGTCCCCCATTGATGGAGTCTTTTTCTTAGTGTTTCCTAGTTTCATTTTCCAAGTGGAAGGAATCTGATTGGACCTCTTTATTTATCTTTTCAAGCTTTGTTCAGACTTTGAGCCAATACTGTTCACTCCTCTACAGTCATGGTGGTCGTAGAGGGTCTAGGGCCTGAAACATTCAGCTTTAGACAGCAGCTGTTTCCTTAGAAGGGGATGAGACCAACCGCACCCGCTATGATTACCATCTCTAGTGTTATGAGTGACTGGGCATGTGAGTTGTGGAAAGGGTACTATGGACTTAAAAATATAGGGAAAAGGAAATGTCTGCTAACACTAGGATCAGAATGGCCCAGAGTGGTCCCGGGAAGTTAGGACAGGGTCTTCAATCTCTTGTGATGTGAAATCATGATAATCCTTTGCCAAACAGCCATAACTGAAGCCATTGACCCAGCATAGAGCCAAGTTAGTTATAACAACCACAAAGTGAGTGGAGGGAACACATTGGAAGAGGTTAAGAGGAGTTTATTCACAATACAAGAGTTCAGAAAGCACAGTGAAAGGGTTATGAAGAAAAGTAGAGGTGTGAAGCATTTAGATAAGGAATAATAATAAAATAGTAATGGTAGTGGCAGCTACCCTGCCTTACTCTATCAGGCACTGTCCTAAGTTCTTTATGTGCATTATTTCATGTAATCCTCAGTAACTCAACAAGGTGGAAGATACTGTCATTCTGAAGATAAATTTAGATGAATCTCTCTTTATTTTTTATTTTTTAAGGCAAAAATGGAACTAAGTTTATTGAGGAAGAGAAAGATAGGCTTACAGAATCAGAAAACTTATAAAGCAATATATATTTGCCATAGACTGCAAATGGGCCTCCATTGTCAGCACAGCTAGGCAGAGGGTAATAGTGTTAAATCTCTTGCTAAATCTCAGGTAGTGAGTGGCTGAGCTGGTTTTGGAAGCCAGACATTCTGACTCCATTCTGCCATTCTGCCTCATGTACAGTATAAAATATTATAGCAGTGGGAATACACAATAGGAGACAGAGGAGCTTGCATTCAGAGTCTAAATTGACCAGGACAAGAGGATGCATGTTGCCATTAACAATCCTACAAATCTAGCCGGGCGTTGTGGCGGGCGCCTGTAGTCCCAGCTACTCGGGAGGCTGAGGCAAGAGAATTGCCTAAGCCTAGGAGCTGGAGGTTGTTGTGAGCTGTGTGACGCCACGGCACTCTACCCAGGGCGATAAAGTGAGACTCCGTCTCTACAAAAAAAACAAAAAACAATCCTACAAATCCCCATCTGATTTGACTGAGATTCCAGTGGTGACGGGAGCCCCAGGGGAGGTAAAGCTATGCCTTAGTAGGACATTACTGGTTTGCTCTGGGTGCCAGACAGAACTTCGATGAGTCCTGTTATTCCTAATTGGTTGATGCTTTTGGGGAGGCCCACTGTATACAGTCAAAAATCTGCATATAACTTTATTTGGGAGACAAAGTTTCACTGTTGCCCAGCTAGAGTGCCGTGGCATCCTCATAGTTCACTGCAATCTCAAACCCCTGGACTCAAGCAATCTTCCTGCCTCAGCCTCCCAAGTACCTGGGACTACAGGCCTGCAACACCATCCCTGGCTAATTTTTTCTATTTTCAGTAGAGATGGGGTCTCGCACTGCTAGTCTTGAACGCCTGAGCTCAAGCAATCCTCCTGCCTGGGCCTCCCAGAATGCTAGGATTACAGGTGTGGGCCACCATGCCTGATCAGCATATAACTTTTGACTCCCCCCAAACTTAACCATTAATAGCCTTTTGCTGACTGGAAGCATTACCAATAGCATAAACAGTTGATTAATACATATTTTGTATGTATTACAATAAAGTAAGACAGAGAAAAGAAAATGTTATTAAGAAAATCAGCCCAGGAGTTTAAGGTTGCTGTGAGCTGTCACGCCATGGCATTCTACTGAGGGCAACAAAATGAGACTATTTAAAAAAAAAAAAGAAAAAAAAAGAAATGTACAGTATAGTTAAATGGGGATATATGTATTAAACTATGGTTTCTATAATGTCAAAAAAAAAAAGAAGAGAAAATATATTTCTACTTTTTAAGTAGATGTGAATCACTCTAAAGGTCTTCATCTTCCTTGCCTTCACCTTGAGTAGGCTGAGGAGGGAGAGGAAGAGTTGGCCATGGCTGTCCTAGGGATGGCAGATACAGAAGAAAATCTGCCTGTAAGTCCGTGGTTCTCAACCTTCCTAATGCTGTGGCTCTTTAATATAGTTTCTCATGTTGTGCTAACCCCAAACCATAAAATTATTTTCGTTGCTGCTTCATAACTGTAATTTTGTTACTGTTATGAATCGTACTATAAATATCTGATATTAGGCGACCCCTGTGAAAGGGTCGTTTCACTCCCAAAGGGGTCGCAACCCCACAGGTTGAGAACTGCTGCGTACATGAACCTGTGTTGTTCGTGGATCATTGTACATACTTCCACCTGGAGATTTTGGCTCTTTTAAACACAGCTATTAGGTTGAATCATTTCTGATATTAGGCAGAAAGATTATTAGGCCAAGGTAGAAGAATGTAGTTTTAATGTCTGACAACATATTAGGTATAATACTGAAAAGCACATTTTTGTCATTAGTGTGTGTGTTTTTTTTTTTGAGACAGAGCCTAAAGCTGTCACCCTGGAGAGAGTGCCGTGGCATCACAGCTCACAGCAACCTCCAATTCCTGGGCTCAAGCGAGTCTCCTGCCTCCGCCTCCCAAGTAGCTGGGACTGCAGGCGCCCGCCACAACGCCCGGCCATTTTTTTGTTGCAGCCATCATTGTTGTTTGGCGGACCCGGGCTGGATTCGAACCCGCCAGCTCAGGTGTACGTGGCTGGTGCCTTAGCCCGCTGAGCCACAGGCGCCGAGCCCATTAGCGTGTTTTTTAATCTTAAGTCTAAGCCTATATCTTCATAAAACTGCTCTACACGGTAAACAATTTTAGTGTAAAAACTTTGTAGTTGGGAAAAGGGGATTTCAGTGATGATTCTTCATTTTCCACATTTATAAAGTGAGGCATTTAATATCTTATTAAATGCTTCAGATCCTTTTCTTGGTATGAGGTCAAACAGAAGCTCTAGCTAAATCCATTTGTTGTGACTCAACCTTGTTTAAATGCTGTTAAAATTTTTTCCTACTATTTGACATAATCTTTGGGGTGTCATTTGTTTTTAAGTTATTTAACCCTAAATAAGCATTATTTTCTTCTAACGCAGGAATTGTTTTATCACATAATATGACCTCAAGTCTATATATGTAATTTAGAACAATAATAACATATTCTTACTAACTCTTACTTTAGGGTCCATTAAATGACCCCTGTGCATGTGCCTCTTTCATGGGTTTGAAGCCTTCCACCAGTAAATACCACCTCGTACGTGCAATACTGGAGTCAATAGCTTTCAGGTAAACTTTCCCCCCTTCATATAGTCTTGCTATTTTCTTTATTAATTTGCTGCTAAATTGGACATTTTAAAATTTTAATTAAATTCCTTAATTTATACTTTTAGTTTAACATATACTATATTTGATAACATTTGTTCTCCTGCCAGTTTTCTTAGTATCTCTTATTTTCCCCATATTCAGTAGTATCAATACCACTTAGCTTTGGTATCTGAAAATTGAATAAGTTTCGAAAATATTCAACTTCTTGGCTCAGCGGCCGTAGCACAGTGTTTTGGCGCCAGCCACATACACTGAAGCTGGCGGGTTCAAGCCTAGCTCAGGCCTGCTAAACAACGACAACTACAACAGAAAATAGCCGGGCGTTGTGGCAAGCGCCTGTAGTCCCAGCTACTTGGGAGGCTGAGACAAGAGAATCACCTAAGCCCAAGAGTTTGAGGTTGCTGTGAACTATGACACCATGTTATTCTACCAAGGGTGACAAAGTGAGACTTTGTCTTAAAAAAAAAAAAAAAATTCAACTTCTTAAGCATGCAAGATTCAAACTTGGATTTTCAAGGGATTAATGTCCTTTTTCATGAAAAATTCAAACAAATTATGCTTCTGTTATACTCAAAAGATTAAATGATTAGAATTATTCTTTATGCATTTTTTCTTTCTTTCTTTCTTTTTTTTTTTTGAGACAGAGCCTCAAGCTGTCACCCTGGATAGAGTGCTGTGGCATCACAGCTCACAGCAACCTCCAATTCCTGGGCTCAAGCAAGTCTCTTCCCTCCGCCTCCCAAGTAGCTGGGACTACAGATGCCTGCCACAATGCCCGGCCATTTTTTGGTTGCAGCCGTCAATGTTGTTTGGCTGGCCCGGGCTGGATTCGAACCCACCAGCTCAGGTGTACGTGGCTGGCGCTTTAGCCCGCTGAGCCACAGGCGCCGAGCCTCTTTATGCATTTTTTCATGTGGTCTTTTTGTTAGGAGACAAAGGTAGACTATAAGTATTGAGAATGTTGGGAGGCTGAGGCAGGAGGATTACTTGAGCCCAGGAGTTTGAGGTTGCTGAACTACGTGGACACCATGGCTCTGTAGTGTGGGACAACACAGTGAGACTTTGTCTCAAAAGAAAAAAAAGTTAAACGCTGAGGTAAGAGAATCTTTTAAGCCCAAGAGTTTGAGGTTGCTGTGAGTTGTGACGCTGGGGCACTCTACTGAGGGTGACATAGTAAGACTCTGTCTCAAAAAAAAAAAAAAAAAAAAGAGGGCAGTGCCTGTGGCTCAGTGGGTAGGGTGCTGGCCCCGTATACCAAGGGTGGCGGGTTCAAACCCAGCCCCAGCCAAACTGCAACAAAAAATAGCTGGGCGTTGTGTTGGGCACCTGTAGTCCCAGCTACTCAGGAGGCTGAGGCAAGAGAATTGCCTAAGCCCAGGAGTTGGAGGTTACTGTGAGCTGTGATGCCACAGCACTCTACTGAGGGCGATAAAATGAGACTCTGTCTTTAAAAAAAAAAAGGGAGAGAGAAAAGAAAAAGAAGACAGTCACCTTGTGGGGGACCTGGGTCCCCACCAAAAAAAAAAAAAAAAAAAAAGGAAAAAGACAAAAAATTTAAGAATGTGGCTGTCATGAATATGTAATTTTTGTGATGTTTAAAATTTTCTGTGATTACTAAATGATCAATTGTGTATTTGTTGAATTCTGTTAAATGTTATTTATGGTATGTCATCTTAACAGTTGTCTGTTAAGTAGATGCTTGTTTTACATTTTTCTTTATGTAATGGTAATAGATTAAATTTAGTTGTTAAATAAAAAGTATCCTCACACCTCCTGAGCAAGGGGCATAACTACACAGGGACATTCCATAACAAACACAAACATTGTAATCTAATTGTTATTCCCTCATATTAATCTGAAATTTAAAAAAATTATACTGTCTTGTATAAAGGTAAAAAACCTGAGGACCTGAGCTTCTTACTTACTTGGCCATCTGTTAGATGACTTTCAGTTAGCATAGTATTTTTCTTTAATATTTTCTTTGCATATGTTATAAATGTTAAGTGAATAAAAGAGAATTATTAGGATATAAATTTATTCTAAATAGTTTTTTTTTTTTTTTGCTAGAAACAAACAATTATATGAGATGATGCAGAAAGAGATCCATATTCCGATAACAAAAGTCCGGTACGTAAACTTTGTTTCTAACAGATTTCATTAGAAATTAGAAGTAGGCTCGGCGCCTGTGGCTCAACGGGCTAAGGCGCCAGCCACGTACACCTGAGCTGGCGGGTTCGTATCCAGCCTGGGCCTGCCAAACAATGACGGCTACAACCAAAAAAAAAAAAAAAAGATGGCCGGGCGTTGTGCAGGCGCCTTTAGTCCCAGCTACTTGGGAGGCAGAGGCAGGAGACTCGCTTGAGCCCAGGAATTGGTGGTTGCTGTGAGCTGTGATGCCACGGCACTCTATCCAGGGTGACAGCTTGAGGCTCTGTCTAAAAAAAAAAAAAAAAAAGTATCCCCTGGAAGTATATATGAGAAGCTGTTCACAGCGGTTGCTTGTGGGAAAGGGACCCAGATGGTTTTGGGAAAGAGGTAAGAAAAAGCCTTACTTCTCACTGTTTACTTTTTCTTTCCAAATCTGTACCATATGCATGAGATAAAAGTGAAAAAGATCACCCATCCCATTAAAAAGAAAAAGTCAGTCATCTATTGCAGTAGTCAGTGCTAAAGCTGCTGGTGGTGGCTTTCTCTAAGGTTATGGCAGCAAAGATGGAGATGAGGTAAGTGAATGGATTTGAGCAAGATGGTGGAAGTAGAAGATGGCCCCCTTGTCCTCAGTGCCTTCAAAGTGTTCATGCTCTAGAAGGAGAAACAGGTGGGAAAATAAATTAAATCGGAGCTCATAAGAGGGCTGTGCCCTGAGGGAGAACATGGACCAGGTCCCAGCTCTATCCAGCTTTGACACCAAGGCTTCCTTAGGAACTCTCTAAGGTTGACATTGGCTCTAAGGAGGAGTGTCAGGACACTCCCCAGGCCATGGGTTGGTTCTGTACTGGAAATGGACTCCACTGGGCTGGCTGAGCAGACCAGGGACACAACATCGTGTACCTACTCCTATTTTATATCCAACCCTGGAGCCTGAGCTTCTCCCTCATTCCCAGGCAGTTGCTCTCAGCTCTGACACAACTACCCTCTCTACTCAGGTGGCCAAGACTAAGCAGCAGATCGAGGAGCAGCGGGTGCAGGTGCAGGTAGTGGAGCGAGCCCAGCAGGTGGCAGTGCAGGAGCAGGAGATCGCCCGCCGAGAGAAGGAGCTGGAGGCCCGAGTGCGGAAGCCCGCGGAAGCTGAACGCTACAAGCTGGAGCGCCTCGCTGAGGCAGAGAAGTAAATGCCCCCTCCGCTGCCCCATCCTGGCTCCTTTGCTACCGGAGTTCTCCTCCTCCCCAGGTGGAGAGCTGAGGCTTTCACCACTGGACTCCTATGGAACTTGGGTTGTAGGAGCTTTTGTCTCTCCATTGCTGGGCCTTTTTCCTGGGCTCCTCCCTTCACTTCTCTTGTGTCCCCAGGTCCCAGCTGATTATGCAGGCAGAGGCAGAAGCTGAGTCTGTGCGGGTAAGTTAGGAGGCAGCCCCTTCTGGCTTGTGGAAGGAGTGGGGGGTTTGCTACTTGAGCTAGGGTTTCCTGTTCTTATTCTTACCAATTCACAAGTATCCTGTAATCTTCAGATGCGTGGGGAAGCCGAGGCCTTTGCCATAGGGGCCCGAGCCCGAGCTGAGGCTGAGCAGATGACCAAGAAGGCAGAAGCATTCCAGATGTACCAGGAGGCTGCGCAGCTGGACATGCTGCTAGAGAAGTTGCCTCAGGTCTGGAGGTTGTGTGGGCACCAGGAGAGGAGGACCAGAACCAGGGGCTACAGGGTGGAGTGAAATGAGATTAGAGGGTTGGGGAGATGCAGGCTAGGAGACCATAAATTAGAGGTGAGGGTGATCAGTAGGACAAGGATCTTAAAACTTACATTATTTCATAAGGTGTGTGTTCGTGTCATGGGCACTAAGTGGGCATCTCTCATCTACCAGGTGGCAGAGGAGATTAGTGGTCCCTTGACCGCCGCCAATAAGATTACACTGGTGTCCAGTGGAAATGGGACCGTAGGGGCAGCCAAAGTGACTGGGGAAGTACTGGACATCCTCAGCCGCCTGCCAGAGAGTGTGGAGAGACTCACAGGCGTCAGCATCTCCCAGGTGATGATCTCTGAGGTGGGGGCTGTGGAACAGAACTGCTGGGTTCCTGTATTAAGTGATGCAGTGGGCCTAGACTAGCATCCAGCCTAGGGAGTCACTGACATTTATTAATCACTTTCTATGTGCCAGGCACAGTGCTAAGCTTATGTATAAGTGAGTCGTTTGTTTTAAAACAAACTACCCTTAGCATGTATTTTACAAAGTAAAGAAACTGAACTTCCAAGATGTTCTCACTCATTCAGCTGGTGAATCAGGACTTGAAACCCAGGTCAACTGTCTTCGAAGCCAGTGCTTATGGTCACTCCACTAGTGTAAGGCACTAGTGGCAGCCTGGTCACAATTCCAAGGCATATCAATCCTTTTCTTATTTCCTTCTTCTTCTTCTTTTTTTTTTTGAGACAGAGCCTCAAGCTGTTGCCCTGGGTAGAGTGCCGTGGCATCACAACTCACAGCAACCTCCAATTCCTGGGCTTAAGTGATTCTCCTGCCTCCACCTCCCAATTAGCTGGGACTATAGGCGCTTGCCACAACACCTGGCTATTTTTTGGTTGCAGTCATCACTGTTGTTTGGTGGGCTCAGGCTGGATTCGAACCTGCCAGCTCAGGTGTATGTGGCTGGCGCCTTAGCCCGTTGAGCCACAGGCGCCGAGCCACCTTTTTTCTTTTTTAAAGACAGAGTCTTGGGGCGGCGCCTGTGGCTCAGTGGGTAGGGCGCTGGCCCCATATACTGAGGCTGGCAGGTTTGAACCCGGCCCTGGCCAAACTGCAACCAAAAAGTAGCCAAGTGTTGTGGCAGACACCGGTCGTCCCAGCTACTCAGGAAGCTGAGGCAAGAGAATTGCCTAGGCCCGGGAGTGTGAAGCCATGGCACTCTACCAAGGGCAATAAAGTGACACTCTGTCTCTAAAAAAAAAAAAAAAAGACAGAGTATCATTTTGTTATTCTTGGTAGGATGCCTTGGCTCACAGCAACCTCAAACTCCTTGGTTTAAGATATCCTCTTGCCTCAGCCTCCTGAGTAGCTGGGACTACAGGCACCCACCATGATGCCTAGGTAGTTTTTCTATTTTTAGTAGAAATGAGATCTCACTCTTGCCCAGGTTGTTCTCTACCTCCTGATCACTGCTTTTCTTGATACCTCTGGTAGAGGTCAGAGAACAGGCTCTAGACCCACTGTTTTGTGAATACTTGCTCCAGTGCCGATTAGCTGTGATCCTAGACAAGTTATCAACCTCTTTATACCTGTCTCCTCACCTTAAAATTAGGTTAATAATAGCAACTACCCTGTTGAATTATTAAGAATATTGATAAATATTTGCAAAGTATTTGAAGCAGTGTCTGATAAATAGTAAGCATTGTATATGTGTTAAATATGTGTATAAATAAAAGCACTGGGTCAAGCTGGGCATGGTGCTCACATTTATAATCCCAGAACTTTGGGAGGCCAAGGTGGGTAGTTCACTTGAAACCAGGCAGGAGTTCAAGACCAGCCTGAGCAATAATATGAGACCCTGTCTTTACAAAATAATTTAAAAATTAGCCAGGCATCGTAGTGCACAACTATAGTCCCAGCTACTTAGGAGGATCACTTGTGCCTAGGAGTTCGAGGCTGCAATGAGCTATGATTTTACTCCAGCCTGGGCAACACAGCAAGACCCTGACTCAAAACAAAACAAAACAAAACAAAATTAAAAAAACACTGGTTCATGCCACTAACCTTCAAGCTGGTGTCCTTGGAGCTTCCTTGAAGCCTGCAGTGGACAATTCAGAGCTAAAGAGTATATAATTGCACAATAAGATGGGGAAAGGGGAGAGGGAGGGAAGGGGAGGGAGAGGGTTGGGGGAGAGAGGATAAAGGGTGAGATCACACTTGTGGTGCATATTTGAAGGGTCAGGAGAAAACTTCTAAATACGGATCAAAAATGTTTTCACATAGTAAATGA
>CAUYRH010014188.1:0-12808 GCA_963574655.1 Perodicticus potto
GGAGACGGGGAAAGACCGGGAGAGGAACGGAGAGAGCTTCTCTCTCCCTACTTGAAATCTCTCCCACTACCAGGAGCTTTGGTGTTTTCTGTATTCTTTTCTGTAAATCAATTCTGTCTTATCACGGACGGGTGGCGGGGGCGGAAATAATGTAATGAAGAATAATAAAATACATGTATTTAAAAAAAAAAAAGAAAAGAAAAAGAAAAAGAAAATAATTTGGAGAAAAATAACAACAAAATGCTGAGGTGAGATTGCTCTAACAAAGAAGACTCAGAGGCGAGGCTCAGAAAAGGACTGATGGGTGGAAGGGTGCAATTGCATGCGCCCTTCCCAGTGACAGGGCAAGGCAGGAGGCCGTGGAGAGGGTGATTGGCCCAGAAGATCTCCTAAATCTCATCAGGTAAAAGCTATTTGCCCTTGGGCGGGTGTGAGATAGTGACTTTAGAAATAAATAATGAAAATTTAAGAACTACTGAAAGGTGATGGTGGGGGGGTATTGAAGAAAACCTCAAGTTGGCTAGCAGCCATCTCTCTCATGATCCAAGATGTCGATGAAAAGGTTTGCCTGGGCCAGAGCCTAGTGAACTGTCTCCAAACTACATCTATACCCAAGAAGGGATACTTTTTTGAGAATTGCCTTCCAGATCCGATACTTTCACATATCCTCTTTGCTAAAATGTCTGTGCCAGAGAAGGAAGGTACAATCCCTGCCCCCTCTATAAAGACCCTTCTCTCCCACTTCACAGAAGATAGGCCACAGGTGTCCTAAGGCACACTGACCCTGGGAACCAAAAAAATCTCCAGAGTAGAAAACAAAACCCCCCTTCAAAATCCTAGAGTCTGTGCTGAGAAAATATAGTCTCTAAAACTTGGGTGAATGATCCTCCTTGAGGTCAGATGGATTCCAATTCTTTACTATCCACAAAACTGCATAACCTAATTAAGTTGTCAAGTGAGAGATGATTAAAGGCGTTTCAATCTCAGATCCCAGTGCCTCCTCACATAACTCGGAAGAAAGGTTTGAGTGACAGTGCATTAACCAAGCTCCTTCCTTCCTCAGCTCTTTATTTACTTAAAGTTTCTCATAACAGAGCTAATCAGCTGTTTTGGATAAACAGTGGCAGTCATTCACAGATGTGGGAACCCAGGGCAGGAAGGCCAGCCATCTTACTAAGAGACTCATTTTTAACAATTTTTCCTCATGTTTAATATTATTTTTCAAAATGTATAATATGTTTATGTGGCTTTGACCAATTGTATGCTACTAAGAATTATGATAAGAAATAAATCCAGAAGATACTTCCTAATATTTAGATTCTTGCAATCACAGGAAATTTTTTTAAATTCTTATATATTTCAACTTATACATACATTGTAATTTCACAGAAATATAATAGGATGATCACTGAAAGATTACTAAACACAAAATATGTAATATTAAGATATAGTTCTCTCGGGTGGTGCCTGTGGCTCAGCGAGTAGGGCGCCGGCTCCATATACCGAAGGTGGTGGGTTCAATCCCAGCCTCGGCCGAACTGCAAAACAGAAAAATAGCCGGGCGTTGTGGCAGGCACCTGTAGTCCCAGCTACTCGGGAGGCTGAGGCAAGAGAATCGCCTAAGCCCAGGAGTTGGAGATTGCTGTGAGCTGTATGATACCACAGCACTCTACCAAGGGCGATAAAGTGAGACCCTGTCTCTACAAAAAAAAAAAAAAAAAAAGATATAGTTCTCTCGAGGAAATGGAAAGGAAATACAATTCAAAGCAGGAAAAAGAAAGAAATAAAATTTCTGACCATTAAAAAGCAATTTGTTCATATATATTTTAATGAATATTCATGAGATTCAAATTGCTATGATATTGAGATTCCACTGGCTATGTTGAAAAAGGAAATGTATGAACCTGAATTTTAAATATTTATAACGTGCAGTAAATCACATCCCTTGCAACCATTTAAACTATTTTAAAAACTTAGGTGACGATGTAAAAATGTACAAGGGGCAAACATAGCTTTAAAAAGTTCTTCTAAGGTGGGGTACCTTAAAAATGTAGACCATCTGGGGCCTCTGCACCAAACTGGCACCTTTGAAGTATAAATCGTCACAAGCTGATACTCTCTGCTCCATCACTTTACAGGGAGTAGACTACAGGCTTTCTTCTGTCCTCTGCACCCACCACCTTTGTCCTGCTCAGGCCCCATCTCCCAGTGGGATAGTCCCAGCTGCCTGCCATCTAAACCCTTTACTTCATGAGTCTCCAGCTCAGAAGCAGAACCCACCCTGAGTCAGAAGAGTCTGTCAAACACTAGAGTGGCATCAACTCTCTGCTGAGTTGCACACCCCAAGATAAAGTACTGACCCTCCAGCAGCACACTCATTCCTTCTCAGCTCCCACCACCACTCCCCTGCTCACATCTGAGCCCACAAATGCCAAGCCCTGCCACGCTGCTCCCAAGTACTCTTCATGCCTCTGTCTACCTGGAAAACTCCTGCTCTTCTGTTAAGAGGAAATTCCAGGGTGGTGCCTGTGGTTCAAGGAGTAGGGCACCAGCCCCATATACCGGAGGTGGTGGATTTAAACCTGGCCCCGGCCAAAAACTGCAACCAAAAAAAAAAAAAAGGAAACTCCAAACTCACCTCCTCCCTGAAGGCCTCTGTGACTCATTCCAGGCACTGAGAACTCTCCTGCATGCAGTTGGCTTTGCACAGACCTTTATTACATTCCTTGTGTTGGAGTATCATTGTCTGCTAGAGTCATCTCAACAACTGGGACTCCAAAGGATCAAGACCAAGTCTTTTTTTTTTCCTTGAGATGGAGTCTCACTTTGTCACCCTAGGTAGAGTGCTGTGGCATCATAGCTCACAGCAACCTTAAACTCTTGGGCTCAAGTGATCCTCTTGCCTCAGCCTCCCAAGAAGATAGGACTCCATGCACCCACCCGCCACCACGCCCAGCTATTTTTTTAGAGACGTGGGTCTCACTCTTGCTCAGGCTGGTCTCAAATTTGTGAGCTCAGGCAATCCACCTGCCTTGGACTCCCAGAATGTTGGTATTACAAGCCTGAGCTAACACACCCAGCCCAACATCAAGGCTTAGTGACCTCAAGTAGCCTCCATGTAATCCCTACTTGAACCCCAAGTAGGGATTAGATGCCATGAATGATTGGAACTTAGACATTTTGCTGTAGCTCCAGATAATTCACAAGGGTAGTGCCAGTTCTGACAAACCCCAGTCCTTACATGTCTCTACCCTATTTCTCTCTCCCTTTCAATCGTGTCTCTAAGCTTACCTATACCCACCGGCAAATCTCCTCAATAAAAATGAGCATAAACGTATTCCCCTTCTCCCTCAAATAGAACTCGAATTCTTTAATAGCTTAGGGACATGAAAAATCATGAAAACTTTAAAATGTCTGAATAGAAAATATCTTTTGACTTTTCTCTATATCATACATTTTCGGGGATTCAGAGGTCAGCTGATACAAGACCCTAGACCTAGTAATTGGTCCTATATGGTCCATTCGGATTTAATAAGCTATTCAGATTTACAAGTCAGTATCTCTGGGAGCTGATCACTAGGCTAGATCATCCCCCAACAAACTGGTAATATAACAATGACCCATCCAGGTCGTCATTCATCTAACATACATCAGGTAACATCATTACATGTCAGGTGTTGTTCTAAGCATGAGAGACAGCACTGAAGAAAGCAGACACAATGCCTGTCCTCGTGGAGCTTATAGTCTAGTAGACAGAATATAAAATATAGAATAAATGACCCAAATACAAAGTCAGAAGGATGTGCAAAGTGCCACAGAGAAAAGTAAAGCAAGGAAGATTTCTGCAGAGGTTCAGGTACAGGCTGCAGTTCTAAAGAGGGCAGGCAGGTGACATTTCCCTGAGAGGGTGACATTTGAGCAGACACCTTTTTGCACATTCGGGACTGTTAAGTCAATGTGCATTACTCTCTACAGACTCACTCACTTCATCCTAGCAGTGGCTTATTGCGGGAAATATTGTGAAGACTTTTAAAAGTCTAAGTAGTTAGGGTTTACAGAAGTTAAGGCATGATGGGTTTCGAGATCATATTACCATTTGGTGATAGAGGTAAAAGCTAGAAACCCAGGTTTACTTACTTCCAGATCCAATCTGAGGACACACCCAGGTTTTTATTTACTAAAACTGAACTAAGTGTGCTTCCAAACATGCAGGACGTAGGCTGAAAGCTTGAACAGAGCCTCTTGAGTATCTTTAAGGAAACCCTGGAGCCCATTTGTCCTCTGTCCTAGGGAAACCCTAACAGCTTTTTGTCAAAGGTTGAACATCCTTGCTTTCTGTACATAAGAAATCACTTCACAAATCCATTTCATGATTTTTTTGTTTGTTTGTTTTTTGAGACAGTCTCAAGCTGTCTCCCTGGGTAGAGTACTATGGTATCGCAGCTCACAGCAACCTTAAACTCTTGGACTTTGCCTCAGCCTTCCAAGTAGCTGGGATTACAGGTGCCCACCACAATGCCTGGATATTTTTTGTTGTTGTTGCAGTTGTCATTATTGTTTAGCAGGCCTGGGCCGGGTTCGAACCGCCAGCCTCCATGTTTGTGAACAGTGCCCTACCACTGAGCCAAGGGCACTGCCTCATGGGCTGTTTTTGTTTGTTTGTTTGTTTGTTTGTGGCCAAGGTCAGAGTGCCATGGTATCAGCCTAGCTCACAACCACCTCAGACTCCTAGATTCAAGCAATCCTCTGCCTCAGCCTACCAAGTCGCTGGGACCTTAGGCACCTGCCACAACACCCAGTTAACTTTTTCTGTCCTTTCTTTTCTTTTTAGTATACATAGAGTCTCCCTCTTGCTTGGGCTGGTCTTGAACTCCTGACCCCAAGAGATCCTCCTGCCTGGGCCTGCCAAAGTACTAAGATTACAGGCACAAGCCACCATGCCTGGACCATGGATTATTTCTGATATGTTCAAAGTTAAGCCAGTGTTCCTATCCTCTAAGAACCAATCCAAAATGTAATACCTTTTCCATGTTTCTTCTTTGCATTTCTTTGAGAGTTTGAACTTTGTTTGATCAAGTGACACGGACGGCCAAAAAACTTTGACAGCCAGCTTGAAATTTTTTCTCCACAATCATAAGTATCTACCCTGGCAAAAAAAAAAAAAAAGAAAAGAAAAGAAATAGGCGAATGAATTGTTAGGTAGTGTATCTTTAAAAAAGAATCGACACTGCAAATAAAATAAAACAGAACATTACATGAGCCCTGGGGGGAAGGTAGCCTGACATTGTGGTGTACTTAGGAAGCCACACAGAGACCTCCAAGTCACAGGAAAACCCTCGATCTGGGGCTTGTACAAAGCCTTGACATCAAATATGAAAAACCTTTAGAGGTTTCTTCTGAAAGACTTTTTTTATATCAATTATTGGTATCAACAACCATACAGCTTAGAATTTGAGACCTTCAAGAGTGGCATTTTGCTTTAAGAAGTCTTTGACTCTGGAATGGGGCCCTGGTTTTTCATTATGACCCTGATTAAGAAATTTTCTCTCACACCCAGATCACACGTAAAATAGACTCTATATCTAGAAGTTACAGATCCATGTACTGCATTTATTGATCCAGTATTTTTTTGTTTGTTTTTTTGAGACAGAGTCTCACACTGCACCCTAGGTAGAGTGCCCTGGCATCATAGCTCACAGTAACCTCAAACTCTTGAGCTTGAGCAATCCTCTTGCCTCAGCCTTCTGAGTAGTTGGAACTACAGGTGGCTGCCACAATGCCTGGCTAGTTCTTCTATTTTTAGTAGAGATGGGGTCTGGCTCTTGCTTAGGCTGATCTCGAACTCCTGAGCTCAAGCAATCTCGGCCTCCCAGAGTACTAGGATTATAGGCATGAGTCACTGTGCCCGGCCTGATCCAGTGTTTAAAAACTCTGGAATCCTCTAAACATTTGCTTACCCAAAATGCACTGCCTTAGTTGACAATGTGCTGTAATGAATGTTTAAACCGGCAAAAAATAAAAAACAATTAAATGTCTATAAGCACTGGCAAGAAGATGTAGACTGTGCCCAACTCTCTGGCCTCCAGGATGGGGTGGTCCAGTTTTGTGAAGTTCAATGTACTTAGCACAGTCATCACACCATCACCTTTATACACTTTTCCTGGGGTCTAGAGTGATCCTCTGCCTGGCACCCAAGAGCACTAATGACTTGGATCCAGTTTGGATGTATCCTATCATTTCATGACCTGAATGACAGTATATGTTCATGGGGTGCAAAGAAAATGTAGTCTGACTTGACACCATACAGTATCTTCTGAACACAAGTCTACCCACTAATGAGTTCACTGTGTTAACTACTAGGCAATCAGCATTTTAAAAGCTTTTTATCATACGTGGTCTGATAATTAAGTTCGCAAACCCATCTGAGAAAAAGTGCTAAATACTGCATCACTGAATAGCACTATAGTCACCTGTGAAGTCCTCCCCTTGGGAAACTATGCACTGATTCCAGCCCTAGTCCACCCTTTAAAATAATTTAGGAACTCTTTTTTTGGAACGGCCATCAAAACTGTTACCATATTACCCTTGATGTCCTGAATGTCATCAAAATGTCTTCCTTTCAATATTTCCTTTATCTTCTAGTAAAGAAAAAAGTCATTGTGGGCCATATCCGGTGAGTAGGGAAGACAGTAACAGGTTTACCGGCTGAAAACGCCTTCACAGACAGTGCTGTGTGAGCTGTGCGTTGTCATAATGGAAGAGCCATGAGTTGTGGGGAAAAGTTCAGGTTGTTTTTGTCTAACTTTTTCACACAGCCTTTTCAGCATTCCGCATAGAAACTTGATTAACTGTCCAGTTGGCACAGATTCAAAATGAACAATTCCTCTTGTATCAAAAAAGTTTAGCAACTAAAAAAGTTTAGTTTTAACTCTTGATTTAGATTGACAGGAACTTTTTTGGTTGTGGAGAACTGGCTGACTTCCACTGTGCACTTAGACACTTTGTTTTAGGTTCGTATTGGGACATCCATGTTTCAACACCAATGACGAAGTGTTTCAACACAGCCCAAAATGTCATCTCACCTCTCCAAAAGGTCCTGGCAAACTCTAACTCTCTTTTGCTTTTGCTCATCAATGAGCACCTTCAGGACCATTTTTGCACACACCTTTCTCACACCAAGAATTTCAGTTCAGGGGCAGTGCCTGTGGCTCAGTGAGTACAGCGCCGGCCCCATATACCGAGGGTTTAAAGGCAGTCCTGGCCAAACTGCAAAAAAAAAAAAAATAGCCGAGCGTTGTGGCAGGCACCTGTAGTCCCAGCTACTCGGAAGGCTGAGGCAAGAGAATTGCCTAAGCCCAAGAGCTGGAGGTCACTGTGAGCTGTGACTCCACAGCACTCTACTGAGGGGAACAAAGTGAGACTCTGTCTCTAAAAAAAAAAAAAAGAATTTCAGTTCAGGTTTTCCAGTTTCTCTATTAATATTTACTTGGTCTGCTATGCTTCTCATAGTCAGCGGGTGATTTTGACATGCAATTCAACAAATTTTTGCAATGTTTTCGTCAGTTCTTCTTGTTGCTGGCCACTCTGACCTCTTATCAATGATGCTTTCTGCCCTCTTCAGAAAAATGTTTAATCTGTTTGTATGCTCCCATTTTCTTCATGGTGTCATTCCATAAACTTGGGTTAATGTGTTTGTGATTTCACTTCTACTCTTGCTAGATTTAACAAGAAATTTACAAATGTTTGCTCATTGCTCTAATTCAAGCTCCAATATTCTCACAATGGCGCCTGTAATATACAACAACAATAATAAATACCACTGAACAAGACAGCCCCACACACTGACAAGAAGACAGCTGTGAGACACTGATGCACTAAGTTATGAACCCTTACTGAGTTGTTTTTACGGTGCTACCAACATAAGCGCACAGTGGTAAGTTCTAGAACTTAACTGTCAGACCCTGTATGTAAATCTTTATGATCTATTATATACTAAACTATTTTAGTGTTTGGCAGGAAAATTGGTTGAGGCTTAAGATAGGACAAATTTCCCATGATTGGAAAATCTGTTATTCCACAGATCTGTTTTCAGGCACAGATCAAATTAGATAACATGCAATGCAGATATTTGATTTATTCAGCAAATGGATTTATAAGTACATACTATGATCAAGAAATAAAATAGGGGCCAGGCAAGGTAAGGTGGCTGTATAGCCACCTATTTCTTTTTAAGTTTGGCAAGAGTAGAAGTGAAATCACAAACACATTAACCCAAGTTTATGGAGTGATACCATGAAGAAAATGGCAGCATACAGACGGATTAAACATTTTTCTGAAGGGGGCAGAAAGCATCATTGATGAGAGGTCAGAGTGGCCAGCAACAAGAAGAACTGATGAAAACATTGCAAAAATTTGTTGAATTGCGTGTCAAAATCATCTGCTGACTATGAGAAGCATAGCAGACTGTGCTGTAATCCTAGCACTCTGGCTGGTAAGATGGCTGTATAGCATAGCAGCAGTGCTGTAATCCTAGCACTCTGGGAGGCCGAGGTGGGTGGCTTGCCTGAGCTCACAAGTTTGAGACCAACCTGAGCCAGAGTGAGACCTGGTCTCTAAAAATAGCCAGACATTGTAGCCAACACCTGTAGTCCCAGCTACTCAGGAGGCTGAGGTAAAAGAATCACTTAAACCCAAGAGTTTGGGGTTGCTATGAGCTGTGACACCAGGACACTCTACCAAGGGCAATGAAGTGAGACTCTGTCTCAAAAAAATTAATTAATTAACTAATTAAAAAATTGTAAAAAGGAAATAAAATAGGAATGCTATTACATTCATCCCTACATTTATATTTCCTGGAATTTAGCAGATGATTTGTCATCGACAACCCGGATTATGTAATAATCCTCAACAATATGGCACAAAATTTAAAAGTTATCACCTGAAAACTATACTTTAGAAACTCGAGGGACATCTTGGTAAGTCCCTTCAACCTCAGCTTCCTCATCCAATTCATTGGCAAGTTCAAGTGATTCTATTTCCAGAATATATATCTGACTCCTGATTTTCTCCCTGATCTTGGTCCAAGCCTCCATCTTGTTTCACCTGTGTTGCTAACACAGGTGCTCAGCTGACCTTCCCACTTGTATTCTACCCTCTTCCAACTGTTCTACAACCACCAGTCAGTCTTTTCACCATCAGACTTCCTTTGGACTGCTGAAGTAGCAACCAAACTGTTCTCACTGCTCCACACCATGCTTTGCACCCAGAACTGTTCTAGGCTATGTAGAAAACAGTGCAGGCATTCTAGTGGGAGGAACTGAAGATTAATAAACAAACATATAACATGTTGGGAACAACAAAGGTGAAGGAGACAAATATAGCAGGTCAAATGGCAATGGGGGGCTGGTTTATGTGGGTGGTCAGGTGGCTCTCAGAGAAGACGACTTTCAAATGGAGAACCACTAGTGGTAAGACTGATGGAGGTGAGAGACTGAGCCTTGTAGAGGTATGCCTAGGGAAGAGCATTGCAGGCAAAAAGAACAGTAAGCACAGAGACTTTAAGAAGAGAACATGCTTGGTAGTTTTGAGGAATACCAAGGAGCCAGTGTTCTGAGTGGAATGTGCAAGGGAGAAAGCGACAGCAAACTGTATAGCATAGGACAGATCCCACAAGGCATTGCTGCCTTCCCACTATGCCACCCTGTTGATGGAGCTAAGATTTCCACCTGCTTCAGAGTCTCACCTGTCAGCACAGACCTTGCTTTGGCAAATTTGAGCCTGTTCACTGTTTTCTTCAAGAGGCACCTCTATAGGCTCCATCCCTAATGAACAAAGGTTAGAGACAAATTTATCATTATGTAAAAATAACAACTATCGAACTTCGAAATACACTATATGAAGCCAGCACATTGTATCCCGTGATCGCACTAATGTACACAGCTATGATTTAATAAAAAAAAAAAAAAAGAAAGAAATATACTATAAAGTCATAGTAGCAAAACAGTATGGTATTGGCATAAAAACCAACACATAGACCAATGGAACAGAATAAAGAAC
Organism: Perodicticus potto; assembly: GCA_963574655.1. NCBI lineage: Eukaryota > Metazoa > Chordata > Mammalia > Primates > Lorisidae > Perodicticus > Perodicticus potto. The sequence goes on from CAUYRH010014188.1 coordinate 10,057, forward strand.
CCAGAAATAAATCCATGCATGTACAGAAAACACTTTTTTTTTTTTTTTTTTGAGATAGAGCCTGAAGCTGTCACCCTGGATAGAGTGCCGTGGCATCACAGCTCACAGCAACCTCCAATTCCTGGACTCAAGCGAATCTCTTGCCTCCGCCTCCCAAGCAGCTGGGACTGCAGGCACCCACCACAACACCCGGCCATTTTTGGTTGCAGCCATCATTGGTATATGGCGGGCCCGTGCTGGATTCGAACCCGCCAGCTCAGGTGTACGTGGCTGGTGCCTTAGCCCACTGAGCCACAGGCACCGAGCCTACAGCAAACTCATTTTTAACACAATGGAGAAAGGTCAGTTTCTTTAATAAATGGTGCTAGAAAAACTAGATGTCCACAAGCAGAAGAATAAAATCCCTATCCTTCGCCAGATAAAAATATCAACTTAAAATGAATTAAAGACTTAAATGTAAGACCCAAATCTATGAAAGTACTAGAGGAAAATGGGGGAAATGCTTCAGGACATTGGTCTGGGAAAATCTTAAAAGCACCGGCAACAAAAGCAGAATAGGTAAATGGAATCATATCAAAGTAAAACATTCTGCACAGGAAAGGAAATAATTAATAGAGTAAAAAGACAACCTACAGAATGGAGAAAATATTCACAAACTGTCCATTTGACAAGGGATTAATATGCAAAAAATATAAGAAACACAAATGGGCCAGGCATAGTGACTAATGCCTGTAATCCTACTCCTCTGGAAGGCCAAGGTGGGTGGACTACTTGAGTTCAGGAGTTCAAGAACAGCCTAAGCAAGAGCAAGACCCCATCTCTACCAAAAAGAGAAAAACTACCAGACATCATGGCGGGTGCCTATAGCCCCAGCTATTTGGGAGGCTGAGGCAGGAGGATCACTTGAGCCCAAGAGTTTGAGGTTGCTATGAACTATGATGCCACAGCACTCTACCCAGGATAACAGAGTGAGACTCTGTCTAAAAACAGAAAAAAAGAAAGAAGGAAACACAAAGAACCCAATAGCAAAATAATCCCATTAAAAGTGGGCAAAGGATCAAGCAGATATTTCTCAAGAGAAAACATACAAATGGTGAACAGGTATATGAAAAGAATACTCAACATTACTAATCATCAGAGCAATGTAAATCAAAACCACAATATGATATTATCTCACCCCAGTCAAAATGATTATCATCAAAAACAAATGCTTGTGAAGATAAGAAAGGGGAACTCAAGAGGGAGGGGCAAGATGGCCGACTGGAAGCAGCTTCCGACAGAGGCGCCAGCCCACAAGGAAAGATAACCTCCAGAAACTGCCCAGTTGAGCTGAAGATTGGGAGCCCAGCTAAGAGAGAGAGAAGTGATAACTGCAGGCCACCTCTGAGGCAAGCTGCAACTTCCAGAAACCAAGCTTCAGGCAGAAAAACTGAACTAAAGTTTTCGCCATCCTGAACTTCCAGGACACCCTTCCCCCCTTACCTGGTGCACCAGAGCCTGACCGCTGCTGAAACTGAGGGAGGAGGACTTGAGCAGCACCCACCCTCCCCATCTGCCGGACCAGGCAGCCCAACAGTAAGAGACTCCAGGGCCCCACCAAGCCCCCACCAGCCCCCAGGGCAGGGACGCTATGGGACTCCCACGTGTCTCTGATCCATACCCCAACGGGCCTCGCCCCACCGCCTACAGTGGCCAGGAACTCCGCTGGAACTCCTGCACGCCCCAATTTGCACCCCGCCGGGCCTTGGTCCATCTCCAGCAGTGGCCAGGAAGTCCACTGCGACTTCCGCCAAGCTCCGATCCATGCCCCAGGCCCACCGCCCACAGCAGCCAGGAACTCCACTCCGCTGGGACCCCCATGTGGCCCCGATTGGCACCCTCTGGGCCTTGGCCCGCCGCCAGCAGTGGCCAGAAACTCTGCTGGGACTCCTGCATGGCCCAATTGGCACCCTGCCAGACCTTGGTCCACCACCAGCAGTGGCCAGAAAGTCCGCTGGGACTCCCGCATGGTGCTGATCTGTGCCCCGCCTGCCTTGGCCTGTCACCTGCCGGTACTCCTGTGCGGCTCTGATCCACGTTCTCTGGGACTCTGCCCTCTGCTTGCAGCAGCCAGGGACTCCGCCGGGCCTTGACTCGCTGCCTTGTCTGCTGTGGCCAGGGACTCCGCTGGGACCACTACACCAGGCCTCCACCTGCCGCTCACACTGGCAAGGGACTCCACCAGGAACCTGCCAGGCCAGGAACTCTGGGAGCCACATAACCAGCCTCCTCCCCTACCCTCTCTGCCTTGGCACTGGCCTCGTACATCTGACCAGGGACTCATGGGGCTGCGCGACCTGTGCACTGGCTCCAAAGCCCTCCTCCCAGCCAGAGACTGCTGGAGGAACGGGCTTCCTTTGCAAAGGCCACGGGGTGCCCCATTCCATGCCCTGCTGCTTGATCTGGGCGTGCCACACTCCAGAGCTGCTCCTGCAGCCAGAACTCCCTGGGTGGGGAAGTCCCAAGGGAGCTACACAGGGTCACTGCCTGCAAAGATCCAGCAACAACACAGTGATCCTGCCTGGATCTGATCTGGGAGAGGGACCTCCTCAACTCTGAGGATGGTCATACACAACAGTGAAAAATAATCATGAGGCGGAATCAACAGAAAAACTCTGGCAATATGAATAATCAGAGTAGATCAACTCCCCCAAGGAACGACAAGGTAGATACTGCACAAGATCCCTTGCATAAGCAAAAGGTTGAGATGTCA
>CAUYRH010014190.1:0-46463 GCA_963574655.1 Perodicticus potto
CTCTCCCCACTTGAATTCTCTCCCTCTACCAGGAGCTTTAGTGTTTTCTGTATTCTTTTCTGTAAATCAATTCTGTCTTACCACTGGGGGGGGGGGGAATAATGTAATGAAGAATAATAAAATACATGTATTTAAAAAAAAAAAAAAAAGAAGGAAGGAGGCACGAAAAAGAAAGAAGGAAAGATATTAAACTGATAAGAACAGATACTACACTTGATCTTAGCCAAAAGGCCGAGAAGTGATGAAAGAAGGAAATATAAAGGACATGAACAAACTGCTAAAAGACAAACATAAAATGACCAATAAACTCTTGGAAAATGCCCAACCTCCTAGGTTATTTAAGAAATTAAGATAGTAATAAGATAACATCTCTCATCTATCAGACTGGCCAGTGTTGGCCAGGACACAGGAGCTGCAGTTAAGTGCATTTGGGCCTTTAAAATGTTCATATCCTGGCTCGGCACCTGTGGCTCAACGGACTGAGGCACCAGCCACGTACACCTGAGCTGGCGGGTTCGAATCCAGCCCGGGCCCGCCAAACAACAATGATGGATGCAACCAAAAAAATGGCCAGGCATTGTGGCGGGCGCCTGAAGTCCCAGCTACTTGGGAGGCAAAGGCAGGAGACTCGCTTGAGCCCAGGAATTGGAGGTTGCTATGAGCTGTGATGCCACAGCACTCTATCCAGGGTGACAGCTTGAGGCTCTGTCTCAAAAAAAAAAAAAAAAAAAAAGTTCATATGCTTTGGTCCAATAAACTCACTCTAGGTCCAATTTACCCTAAAACAATATTTGGGCAATAGCACAAGGACACACATACAAGGATGTCTGTCACACATCATTTATAGGCAAAAAAGTAGGGGGAAAAGTACCCACCTGTGAAGGAAAAGGTAAATAATGCCCAGAGTACACCCACACAATAAAATACTGGGAGATTATATAAGTTGATTATACAAGCGCGAAGACTCACAATGTGTTGCTAAGTGAGAAAAATAGGGTTTCGAACAAAATGATTCCACTTTTTCTAATTAAAGATAAAAAACGTGTTGCGTATATACATATAAGACCACATATGAGTGTATGTACCATCCCTCCAGAGAACAATAACCTGAATGACACATGGCAAAACGAGATACAGGGTAAGGATGACTTTGTTCTCCTTCTTTGCTTTTTAGTATTTGTTAAATTTCCTACAAAAATTTTTTCTAAAAAAAATTTTTTTTTTGCAATTATTTGATGTTTTTAAGACTTTGACACCCGAGTGAGGCGCTGGCAGCCCTTTCTTTGCTTTCCCGAGCTTCACGACGGAGTGCCGTCCAGAGACACCGGGGCACAGCCCTTGCGGCCTGCAGAAAACCCCAAATGCAGGCCAATTCATTCCCAAGTGTCCTTGGCTCTGTATATTATAACCTAAGAAGCTCCCCAAATCCAGCTCACTGCTATCCGACTGCTGATCAAAAAATTCTTTAAGTGTATCTTTAGACAATGGCCTTCTCTTGGTCAGACCCCTCCCTTTTTAGCAATTTTAAGGCACACATTAAATGATGAAAGTAAGTGCTAGGCGAGGGACCTACTTCCAGAGTACTTGATCTTAATTATGAGACAAAGCTGTCCAGGGTTACATTCTAATGATCAGTGGGTCTGAGAGGGCATGAAGCACTTCTTGCTGGGAGACCAAGTGTGGTTCTCCATTGCTATGTAACAAATTGCTCCAATACTTAAAGGCTGAAAACAACTCCCGCAGGTCAGTAATTCCAGAGTGGCTTAGTGGTGCAGTTGTGGCTCAGGGTTTCTCCTACGGTTGCAGTCAGGTTGTCAGCAGCGCCTGTGGTCGCCACCAGACCTGCAGCACCCACGTGGTGATCATGTGGATACTGACAGGAGGCCTCAGTTCCTCATCACATGGGCCTCTCCACAAGGCTGCTTGAGTGTCCTCAAAACATGGCAGCTACCCTCCCCCAGAACAAGCAGTGAGAGACAGTGCACGTGCAAGCAGAGGAAGGCGTGGGCCTTTTATGACCTAGTCTGAAACATCATTTCCACTATCCTATTCACCAGAAGTGAGTATCCAAGTCCAGCCCGGAGTGGAGGAGGAGAATTAGATTCCACCATAAAAGTATCAAAGAATTTGGAACGTATCTTAAAACCCACACACAAACGACGGCTTCCTGTAAAACTCAAACTCAAGTAGACTTTAAAGGACCCAGATAAATCATTTGACAGAAAAGGATGAAGAAGGCATGGTACCCAGGCAGTGGGAACCGGGTGGGCCAAGGTGGGAAAGGGAAGATTCATGATGTCTATTTGTCGAATAGTGAATGGATCGGCCTGCTGGACCATGTGCAGCCCCTGGCTCAGATACCCCAAAGATCAGATGAGAAAAGAGACCAGGCTCCAGGCCTGACAATGAACACCAGGAATTCTGGCTTCACCTGCAAAGCAGGGTATAGCAACCTAGGTTTGGGTGCAGCAGGGCCCAGCGGACAAAGACCAGGTCTGGGGAGTAATCTACCCACTACTGTCCAGCTGTGTGGCATGAGACACATAAACCTCTCAAATCCTCTCTTCATTTCCTCAGCTGAAAACAGAATCAAGCCCCTGACTTTCAGGGCTCTTACGGGGATGAAGTGAAAACATGCATAGGAAGTGCCCGTCGTCTCTTTTGGCTCGGTCCCAATTTTCAGTGACGTGACCAGATGAGCCAAGAAAGTCACAATGGTCAGTAAATAGGGGACCCACTAAGTACCTCCTTCTAGAAAATGGAACATAAAATGAAATCAGACAGCATTCCACGCACATTTGCTCCTGTGGCAAAATTAAGACAAAGAGATGAGCTATGTCTCATCTCTTTGTCTCACTGTGGTGCCTGGGCACAAATAGCAGCTGTCCTGCACCTGCCACACACTTCCACTGTCACAGTAAAGTCCACCATTGGGAGGCTGTGGAATTGAAAGATCAGGAGATGGTCTACCTTTTCAGACATTACTCACCTGTAATAAATAGGTTAATTATGCTAGACAATAAGAAAAGAAAAGAAAGAAAGAAAGAAAGGAAGGGAGGGAGGGAGGGAAGGAAGAAGAGACCAGGGGAAAAAAAGAGAATAGAAAAAAAGAAGAGACGAGAAAAGAAAAGGAAAGGAAAGGAAAGAACGAACCTGGTCCACAGCAAATGCTCACTAGCGGTAACCACTAGGAGGAAAGGCCACCCCAGAAACAGGTTTTGTCCTGCTGGAAGACAGTCTAGCTTTAGGATACTGAGCTTTGCTTGACTTTGTTGGTCTTCCCAGGCACGGTGTGTTCAGATTACTAGTAAAGATGGATCCGTATTTCCTGAATGAAGATGCGCCAGGGCTTTGGGGCTGGCACAGGTGGTGAGAATTAGGGCTGTGATTCAGCCTCAGCATGAGTAATGCACTGAGTGGGAGATTCAGCGTGGACAGTGCCCAGGAGCAGAAATCAGCCAGTGGCAACTTGGCTTGGGACTCATTGAACTTTCCAGCAGGACACTTCCAACCTTGGCAGAGAGTCTCCTTTTCCACCCAGAGGCCGGGTGACTCAGGCCACCTTGGGACAGTAGTTCCAACCATTCAGACCCGCCCTTGTCCACACACCCTGAGACTGCCACACACATACACAGCCAAGGGCATACAGCAGGCACTCAACAATTGCTCACTGCCTCACTGGCATGGTCCTGCCCATGAAGACACTTAGGAAGGGGATCTCCCTCCACCAGGAAGCCACTGGATTTTCCCAGAGGAAAGTAATTTGGCCTCCGCTCCAAAGCAGCATCAGCGCAGCTGTCTAATTTATTATTAGCAACAGCTGGTGCCACCCAATCAGCAAGGCGGCCAGCATTTCCCCGAGTGGGCTGTAAGATGACCATGCAGAGCCAGTGCTCAGCCAAGGACCTGCAGTTTGCTCCAGGGTCAGTTCCTGTCCTCCCCACCTGCTGATGTGGAAACCAGCTGGTCTTCCTCACTGGAGGAGGTCCCAGGTAGCAGGAACAGATGTGAACAGGAACTGCAAGGAGTAACTGGGGGTTGGGAAACCTTGAGAAATCCTTCCCAGTGCCCCTCTTGCTGCCCTGGTGCCAGCCCACTGTCCAGGCAGTGAAGAAGTAGGAGATGATGTTTGTGTAAGCACAGGAGAGCCACCGCCTGCCTCCCTCTGGTCCACAGCAGAGCTACACGTGGACGTGGCCACTCCCTACAGATAGGCGGCCGCTTGGTCTTCCCTCCTTGTTGAACCCCAGCTCATGAGACGCCCACCAACACACCTGCCTCTCTCTCTCCTCCATCTCCTCCCCTCCGACCCTAGTTGGAGAAGTGACGCCCACTGCCACCCACCTGCAGCCTGCCAAGTCCCTAGCTCTGGGCTTTTCTCTGCTTCCTGAGGCAGGGGTGTGTTTGTGTGTGTGCAGCCTTGTAAATGCACCTCCCCCCAACCCGAGGTACCACACACCCACTGCTCACAGCACAGGACAATGCTGTCTAAGCATTTGCACTTGGAGTACAGCTGATAGCAGCACTGATGCACAGGGGTGTGGCAGGACCACAGGAGCAGAGTGTGCAGAGCTTCTCAATGGCACTATAGTGACTGCCTCATTATCCCTGCCAACCACAACCCACGACACATAATGGGGGGACAAAGCCATGTCAACAGCAACGAGAAACATTATGAGACATGCACAGAGAAGGTATTTTCCACCTACATAGGTCCCAGGAAAATGGGGTGGCAATGCAAGCCAGGCAATGCTGGAGGGGAGGAAAAAACCAGCATCAGCCAGGCACCTGTATTCCTAGCACTCGAAGAGGCCAAGGCAGGAGGATCACTTGAGTTCTGGAATTCGAAACCAGGCTAAGCAAGAGCAAGACCCTGTCTCTATTAAAAATAGAAAAATAAGCCAGGTGTTGTGGTGGGCACCTGTAATCCCATCTACTCAGAAGACTAAGGCAAGAGGATCACTTGAGCCCAAGAGTCTGAGGTTGTTGTGAGTTCAGCACAGCACTCTACCCAGGGCAACAGAGTGAGACTCTGTCTCAAAATAAGGTCAGAGAAGTGTCTGGTCCCCAGGGAGAAAGAAGACATCACAAAAGACAATGCCCTCTGGAGAGTTTTACAAAGAGATTTTGGAAAGATGGGGGAACCCAGAGCATACACTGCCTCAGGAGCTAGACTGGATGTGTCCCACACCTGCTTGACCACACTGCCTGGCTCTGCCATGGGCTCAGAGGACTCTACCCACAGGACAGGCAGGCCAAGAACCAGCTGGTCACCAGCCTGGCTGCAGAAGAGTAGATCACCAGAACAGAAAGTCCGTGAGGGCAGGGCTATCTGCTTATCTTATTCACTGCTGTATCCCTGGGCCTACAACTGTAGATGCTCAAGAAACATTCGCTGAACGAATGACTAAATATTCTGCCAAGTAAAATGAGGATGAAGCAGACAGTGATGCCTGAGTCTCAGGCCTGGGAGTGGCCGGGGCTGGCTAGAGTCAGCGCTGAACAGGCCAGTGTTTCTGCTAGTAACCACCCCGATCCCAAGCGAGTACCCTGGTGCTAAGCTGCCCGCCTCATCCCAAAACAACAGCCTGCTTGCTCCTCTTCCCCTCCTTTGGTCTCCCCTCCTCCCAACCCCCACTGCTCACAGCTCCTCTGCTGCTACGGTCCTTCACAGGCACCACTTCACAATGTCACCTGGGGCCAGGAGCCTGCAATGGCTCCCTACTACCTATGGCAGTCGTAATGCAATGAAGTCACCTGGAGTCGTATTAAAACAAGCTTCCAAGTCACCTCAAGTTTCTGATTCTTGGCCAGAAAATTTGCATTTCTAACAAGTTCCTGGGAGATCACGCTTCAAAAACCCCTACGGAATTAATCATGTTTAAGGCCAGTGGTATGCAAGAGGGACCATTTCTGAGCAGAGATACCAGAGTAGAGGTGGGGCAAGGTGGGGAAGAGTGGGAAGATGGCTAGGTTTTTATAGCACAGCTTAAATTAGGCAGACTCATATTTAAATCTCTAAGACAGGACTTGAAGATGCAAATGACTATAGGCACAAGGCAAGCAACCTAAAAGAGTGAAAGGATAAGAAGAAAGAGATTGAATCAGTAGTAATTAAAAACCTCCCAACAAAGAAAAGCCCAGGACCAGATGGCTTCATAGTGAAGCCCACCAAACGTTTAAAAAAGAACTAACACCAATCCTTCTCAAACTCTTCCAAAAATAGAAGAGGAGAGAACACTTCCTAACTCTCATTCTGTGAGGCCAGCATTACCAAGGCCATACAAAGGAACCACAAAAGAACTACAGATCAATATCCCGTAGGAATACAGAGGCCAAAAATCTTCAAAAAATACCTATAAACCAAATCCAACAGCATTATACAGTAAGTTGACCACCCAAAGGACTGCAACAAACTGGTCAATGTAGAGGTGGTCAACATAAGGAGCTAGGCCTACAGTATTGACATGTACACGTGGTGCATGTCCAGTATATGAAAATTAGGTCAACTTGGGCGGCTCCTGTGGCACAAAAGGGTAGGGCACTGGCCCCATTGCCGGAGGTGGTGGGTTCAAACCTAGCCCCCAGCCAAAAACTGAAACAAACAAACAAACAAATAAAATCATATGATACACCGTGTGGGATACATACAAGATTAAAAAAAAAAAGAAAAGAAAATTAGGTCAACTTAAGGTCATAGTCAGTGTAGGGAGGTGATCAACTATGGAAGTTCCACTGTATATCATGACCAAGTGGGATTTATCCCAAGAATCCAAGCTTGGTTCAACATAAGAAAATCAGTGTAATACATCACATTAATAGAATGAAGGAAAAAAACCTCACATGATCATCTGAAATGATGCAAAAAAAGTACCTGACAAAATCCAATATCTTTTTATGATGATAAGTCACAAAAATGGGGGAACGGGAAAGCGGAAAGAGGGAATGAGGTGGGAGGTGGAGGAGTAACAGTATGTGACACTCCTCTTGGGGGCGGGACACAATTATAAGAGGGACTTTACCGAACGAATGCAATCAGTGTAACCTGGTTCTTTGTACCCTCAATGAATCCCCAACAATAAAAGAAAAAAAAAGTCATTCAGAAAATTAGGAATAAAAGAGAACTTCCTAAACAGAAAGGGCATTAAATACAAAAACGTAGCTAACATCACACTCAACAGAACAAAATTAGGATGCCAAATTTTACCACTATTATTCAATTACTGAAAGTTCTATCCATAGCAAAGAAGTAAAAGGCACCCACAATGGAAAGGAAGAAGTAAAACTATCTCTATTTCAGATGACATGATCCTATATAGAAAACCTCAAAGAATTTACACACAGAAAAAAGAAAGCCCTACTAGAGCTGATAAAGAAAATCAGCAGAATTTCAGAGTATAAAAATCAGTTGTGTTTCTATACACCAGCAATAAACAATCAGAAAAGGAAAATTAATAAAACGATTCCATTTATAATACCATCAAAAAGAATAAAATACGTAGGAACAAATTTAACCAAAAGACTTACACACTGAACACTACTAAGCATAGCGGAAACAAATTAAAGACCTAAATAAATGGAATGATAGACCATGTTCATGGATTGGAAGATTTAAGATTATTTAGATGGCAATACCATGCAAAGTGATCTACAGATTTAATGTAGTCCCTAATCAAAATCCTAGCTGTCTTTTTTTGTAGAAATTGAAAAGCTGATCTTAAACTTAATATGGAAACTCCAGCCAGAATAGCCAAAACATTCTTGAAAAGGAAGAACAAAGTTGGGGAACTCGTGATTCCCCATTTCAAAACTCACTGCAAAGCTAAGCGATCAAATCAGTGTGGTACTGGCATAAGGAGAGACATACAAACCGACAGAAGAGATTAAGCACCCAAACATAAACCCCACACATCTATGGCCAGCTATTCTTTGACAAGGGTGCCAAGACCAATCCTAAAGAAAGAAGTCTTTTCAACAAATGGTACAGGAAAATGCTGAATATCCACATGCAAAAGAATGTCGTTGGTAGTTCTATTTTTAATTTTCTTTTTTTCTGAGACAGAGGCTAGAGTGCTGTAGCATCAGCCTAGCTCACAGAACATCAAATTCCTGGGCTCAAGCAATCCTCCTGCCTCAGTCTCCCAAGTAGCTGGGACTACAGGACTACCCTGGACACAACCCCTGGCTAATTTTTCTATTTTCAGGAGAGACAGGGTCCCGCTCTTGCACAGGCTAGTCTAGACTCCTGAACTCAAGGGATCCTTCTCTCACCTCAGCCTCCTAGAGTTCTAGGATTATACCTGTGAGCCACACACCTGGCCTGTTTTTAAATTTTTTAGTTTTTTGAGGAATCTGCATACTGTTTTCCATAGCAGCTGCGCCATTTTACATTCCCATCAACAGTGCACAAGGGTTCCAGTTTCTCCACATCCTCACCAACACTTGTTATCTTTTGTGTTTTCGATATTAACAGGCGTGAAGTGATATCTCATTGTGTTTTTTTTTCTCATTGTAGTTTTGATTCGTACTTCCCTGATAATTAAAGATGTTGAGCACCTTTTCAAATACTTGTTGGCCATTTGTATCTTTTTTCTTTTTTTTTAAGAGACAAAAGTCTTACTTTGTCACACTCAGTAGACTGCCGTGTCGTCATAGCTCACAGCAACCTCCAACTCCCGGGCTTAGGCAATTCTCTTGCCTCAGCCTCCCGAGTAGCTGGGACCACAGGCACCTGCCACAACGCCCGGCTATTTTTTTGTTGCAGTTTGGCCGGGGCCGGGTTTGAACCCACCACCCTTGGTATATGCGGCTAGTGCCCTGCTCCCTGAGCCATAGGCGCTGCCTAATTTATATCTTTTTTTTTTAGGGAAATGTCTATTCTAGTCTTCACTCCACTTTTTTAATCAGGTTTGTTTTTTTGCTATTGAGTTGTAAGAGCTCCTCATATATTTTGGAAATTAACCCCTTATCAGATATATGATTTGCAAATATTTTCTCCCATTCCATAGGCCGCCTCTTTCACTCTGTTGGTTGTTTCCTTTGCTGTACAGAAGCATAATGATTCCATTTATATAAAATATCTAGCATAGATCAATTCATAAAGACAGAAAACACATTGGTGGTTACTAGGGGGCTGGGGAGAGAAGAAAGTAGGGAGAAACTACTTAATAGTGTTTTATTTGGGCATGATGAAAATATTTTGTAACTAGATAAAGGTGGTGTCTGCACAACACTATATATATACTAAATGCCACTGGCATGTTTGCTTTAAACTGATTATTTCTAAATTATATAAATTGCACTTCAATTTTTTTTTTTTTTGAGACAGAGCCTCAAGCTGTCACCCTGCAGAGAGTGCTGTAGCATCACAGCTCACAGCAACCTCCAATTCCTGGGCTCAAGCGAGTCTCTTGCCTCCGCCTCCCAAGTAGCTGGGACTACAGGCACCTGCCACAATGGCCATTTTTTTGGTTGCAGCCACCATTGTTGTTTGGCGGGCCCAGGCTAGATTCGAACCCGCCTGCTCAGGTGTACGTGGCTGGCCCCTTAGCCCGTTGAGCCACAGGCGCCGAGCCTTGCACTTCAATTTTTAAAAGTGAATGCAGGAGCGAGACAATGGTGAACTGAACAGCACACACCCACTCCAAAAGGGGCAGCCACCCCTTACCTCTAACCAAGCTGCCAGGCAGAAATGCAGGCTCAAATGTTGATGGAATTTTCAAGTTTTCAAGATAAGGCAGAAATCCAAATTTTTACATGAGCCTTCCCAATTCTTATACAGTGATGATCAACTCGGTGTTTCTTAAATCTCTCTTGTGGACCAAACACAATAATTCTATGAGCCAAATTAGCCCCCAAGGCACAAGTGTCAAGCTCTGCTCTGGACAATACAGAACCAGTGAATGAAGGAAGGGAATGAACAGAAGACCAGCAGTCCTGACCTGATCAGGTCTGGGCCCCACCCTGTGTTCACCAGGAGGGGACACAAAGGACCCAGCAAAGCTAAAAGGGGAGCAGGGGTTTTCAGAGCCTCTAGGGATTGTTTGGCTTGGCAGCAAAGGACCCACCATGCTGAGTCTCATACTGGCCACACACGAGACTCTGAGACAGGACACAGGGGACCACAGCACAAAAAAGAGAGGGGTGGGACCCACAGGGCTGGCCTGGCCAGGTCCAAGTGTCTGAGCCAGGCGGAAGCCCAGCAGAGTCCCTCCCTCTCTCACCCTGGGAACTCTCACCTGGGGCGCAGCCTTCAGTTGGCAATGGGTCCCTTCAGGCCCTGGCACAGAACCAAGAAGCCTTCTCAGCACAGCAAACAGGTGAGCTCTCCCCAGCCCCATGCTGGGACCCACCTCAGATCTCCAGGTCTGGGAGGAAAGGCCTGGCCCGGACTCTGTCCCTGGCCCTCCCTTGTCCCCCACAAAGAGACCCCTCTGTCCCTGATCTCTGACCCTCTTTCCTCTGAGTGACGGTGGCTTCCATGGCCTGTGACAGGCAGACAGCCAAAAGGGGCTCCTTGCCAGGTAACAGAAGGAGGGGCTCTGCCTCCCACCCCCTCCAGACAGCAGGGCCTCAACAGGAATTCCTCCACAGCCCCAGGACACTCACCAAAAGGTTCTTTAAGAAATCCATCATCTTCCACCAGCGCCTGTGCCCCGTGAGTCGGGGGGCCCTGTCTGCCTTGGCACCGCTGCAGCTGCTGCTGCTGCTGCTGCTACCCCCACAGTGGCAGCTGCTGCTGCTCCTGCTGCTGACGTTGGACAACTTCCTTAAGATCAAACAAGGAACTGCAGGATTTGGGTATCCGCCCGAAGCTGTTAGTCCACATGTACTAGCCCTGACCTTTGACCTCTCCTCTGCCAGCGCTGTTCTTCTGGGGAGCCCAGGACCTATGGGGCTGCCACACATCATTTGTCATAAGGGCACAGGGGTCCCTTCCAAGAGAGAGGCAACCTGCCAGCAGGTCGTGAGAGGAAACCCATTGAGATAGGAAACGAAGGGGTGAGACGTGTTCTTCCCCTTCTGCCCCTGCCTTGAGTGAGGTCAGACAGAAGGCAGGACTGGGGCACAGAATGCCAGCAACAGTGCCATGCCCAAAGAAGACCCAGTGCCTGGTGTGCTGCAGGATTCAAGGCAGACCCCATTTGGCTGAGGTCTCAATTTTCCCCATCTGTGAACTGGGAAGCCCTATGTGCAAGAAAAGTAAAAAAAAAAAAAAAAAAAAATGTCAAAGAAAGGTAACTGCCTGCATCCTCAGAGGCATTCCAGCAGCCCTCACAGCCCCTAAAAGCTTTGAAGAAACAGCTAAAAGAGTAAATGGTTGCACAGGGGTAGAGGTTGTGGGAAGGGGAGCAGGGGCATAGGAAATTGCTTTCTTTCGGGAGCAGCCTGGATTTTTCTTTTTAATCCATTGAATTGTGTTACTTTGGTTTTTATAAAAAATTTATTTTCATTGTGCTTTAAATAAAGAGAGCAGTCCTCGTGCCCTGTAGCTATCCCACAAGAAAAATTAAAAATAAATAAAGCGAATAGCTTGGGGAGATTCATAACTGCATCTACAGCTTTGGCCCCAGAGGTGCTGCCAGAGCCAGGATTTTAGGAACTGGAGTGTGGGGAGGGAGGAGCCCGCCCCGGGCTCAGCACAGGGCTCCCCTGGGCCTCACAGTCTCTTTCCAACACTAATAAACACGTCACACTCCATGCCCATCCAGGGCCCCGGTCCCATGCCAGCTTTGGGAGGAAAGCAATGTCCCCAGCTTGGAAGGAAAGGGATGAATTTTTAAATCCTGTGAAACGACGCAGCGTGGTATGGCAGAAATAGCCCCAGACCTAGTATGCAGCAGGCAAGCTACCAGCTCGGGCCCTGCTGCTGACAAGCTGTGTGGGCTCATTACTCAGCCTCTGAGGCTCAGTTTCTATATCTGTGAAATGGAAGAAATGTAACCCACTTTTCAAGGTGGTTGTAGAATAAGACACAGTGTGTATATCACGTCCAGTGCGAGGAGAGGCACCAAATACCCTCCGTACGTGGCAACTGTGATGATCATTGATCTTCCCTCCCTACGTCTGCCCAGCCTGCTGCCAGACATCTCCCCTCTCCAGCCCGGCCCCGTTCTGCACGTGCTCCAGCTCCAGCTCCAGAAACCACACCAGCCTCCCAAGGGAGAACAGAGAGACCAGAAAATATCCCCAGGGGCTGGGGGACAGCACAGCTCAATTGAGGCCGGGCAGAGAAGGCCTTGGCATGGGTCCATCCCCGGGGGGTTGAAACAGCACTGGAGGTCAGAAGAGGTGAGGGAAGGAGAAGGACAGGGTTCTGGGACACAAACGGGGCCACCTCCCTCATTTAGAGGAACCATATGCTAGAGGGAACCCTCACTGCAAAGAGGGCTGGCAATGCCCCTTCCAACTCTTAAAATTCTGACATAAAAACCATCTTAGGAGAAGGGATACAGCCACACTCATAAGCCTCCCTGTCCCATCTCAGCCTTGCTCTCCCTCGCCTGGAAAACGGACCCAGGATAAGTAAGACTCCTGCATCCTCAACGTCCTTCCTCCAACCTCCCACACCTGCTCTGGCTCACCCCCATTCCTACCTACAGCCAGTGTGTCATTTAGTAGAGCCCCCACCCCACCCTATCATGTCCCCGCTCCAGGAACATGGCCTGGGCTGGAAGGACATGCCATATCCAGGACACTTCTACAACCCCCTGGACCACAGTATCCCAGAGTCCAGAAAACCTGAGATCCAAGTTCCTGAGATCCAATGCATTAACCAGGAGGAAGACAGACAACTTACTGATCTCCTCTGGGCCAGGCATAAGCTGGGAGCTGAGGGCCCAAAGAAGATCAGCCTCGCTCCCTCTCCTACCCACACCAGTTTACTTGGTTCACTCCGACTTGTTCTTTAGACCTCACCTTGGAGATCACCTCCTCCAGGAAGCCTTCCTGGTCTCCACCCCTCCTCCAGGCAGTCTTCCCATCCTGCACATGCCCTATCAAATCACATCTCTCTCTGCATTGTAATTTCTTATTTAACTGTCAGTTTCCCCCCATTTCGTTTGTACCTTCAGTACCGGGCACATAAATACTCGGTAAATACTTACTCAGGGAATAATTGAATAAAGGAACTGACTTCAGTCTAGTGACTAAGATGATCATCGGAGCAAATAACTGCAACCCAGTAAAAGAGGAGCAGGAATAGAGGTAAGCCAGCGCCTTCACGGACACCGGGAGGAGTGGGCCACGGCTGTGCTGCAAGGAAGCGGCTCGGGGAGGACTTGGCAGAGGGAGCTTTTCTCATTTTGTAAGGCCACCAACCTAAAAGGAACCAAGCTCTGCATCTACAGATACACAGGAATCAAAATCCTGCACACCACTTCCCACTTGACCTTTGTGATAATCCAGCTGGGGAAAGGGGGTGGTAACTAAAGCTCAGCGTGGTTAATTGGCCTGCTGAAGGTCACACAACCTGTTAATAGCAGAACCCAATGTCCTGGGTGAAAGAGGTTTGGAGGGTGGAGAGGAAGAAGAAGGAAAGGGTAGGAAAAAAAGGTAAATGTGTTTGTCCGTGTTATATTCAGAAGGCAGGGAGGGGACTCCTGGCTGGCCAAGGAGGCCCACAACCCCCCCGGCAGGGTCCTGAGCAGAGGTGGCAGCATGGCTCCACTCTGACAACTCTCCCAGGTGGGGGGAGGGCCCACTGGCCAGGAGGGGTAACCCCAAGGACAGCCAAGCAAGCGCAGAAGAAGGAATGAGGGCCGGGGAGACAAACAGCCATTCTTGTAAAGCAAAACTGGCCACTGGCCACCGGAGGTGGAGACAGAAAGAGGAGATTAAGGTCTGCACACATTTCCCTCTGTCCAATTAGCCTCCTGAGCCTCTGAATGAGACCTCTCTTCCTTTTAAACCAGCCCAATGGTAATAATTCGATTATAAAATACCCTGGCTGAAGCACGTCCACCCAATTAGCAGTCCCTCCTTGCCTGTGATTTCTCACCAGCAGCTGTAGTCCAGTAAAAAGAACACTGGACCCTGAGTCAAGCCAGCATCCCAATCACAGCCCAGGCTCCGTCCAGCTGTGCAACCTCAGGCCTTATTTGCTTCATTTGTCAAACTGGAATAATGATCCCTACCCCCTGGTATTCCCAAAGATGAAATGAGATGACAAATGTGAACGCTTTTACGTGCCTGACACATAGCAACAGCAATTGACTGACCAACGCCTGTCAGTTCGAAATCTGCTGAATTTATAAAACTAATTTCATGATGGAAGGCGGGGAAGGGCTGACATTTTTTGAGCTCTCACTGACTAAATACTCTACATATGTTCTCTTATCTGTTCCTCATGACCACATGTGTGGCGGGCACGATTTTAGCCTCACTTTATAGTTGAGTAAACTAAGGCTGAGAGTTAAATAGCAATATCATATTCTGTTTTACATTAATAGCTAAGATGGTCTGATGCAGCAGGTGAGAACCAGGTCTACCCACACCAGAGTTATTCACACACCAGATTTCATCAAATCTAGAATGACATCCATTGTAGGGAGCACATTATTTTATATACTGCTAAGAAAGCAAAAACACTATGGCATGCTATTGCTTGTTGGATGTATCCTGATTTCACAGTTGTTAAAAGAAGGGAGGGGAAAGTGTCTTAGAAACAATGAAATACAGTAGAAGATACTTATACACAGTAATTATTTCTTAGAGTAGCGAAAAGAAGACTGAACTTGAAAGCACAAGACTCAGGTTTATTTCTTACCAGCTGGCTAAAGGGAATGCTTCATTTATGTTTTTTCTTTTCTTTTTGAGACCGGGTCTCACTGAAGCATAGTGGTGTCATCATAGCTCAGTGCAACCTAAAATTCCTGGGTTCAAGTGATCCTTCTGCCCCAGCCTCCCTAGTAGCTAGGACTACAGGTACACACTACCAAATCTGGCTAATTTTTCCTTTTTTTGTAGAGACAGGAGTCTCACTATGTTGCTCAGGCAGGTCTCTAACTCCTGGCCCCAAGCAATCTTCCTGCCTTGGCTTCCCAAAGTATTAGCATGCCCAGCCCATTTATCTCATTAAACTTCTATTTTCATATCTGTAAAGTGGAAAAATAATTCTTCTCTTCCAGGGTGGATGCAAGAAGCAGCAGATGGCTCAGTGCCTATAGCTCAGTGGCTAGGGTGCCAGCCACATACACTGGGGCTGGCAGTTCAAACCAGCCCGGGCCTGCCAAACAACAAAGGCAACTACAACAAAAAAATAGTGGGCGTTGTGGTAGGCACCTGTAGTCCCAACTACTTGAGAGGCTGAGGCAAGAGAATCGCTTAAGCCCAAGAGTTTGAGGTTGCTGTGAGCTGTGATGCCACGGCACTCTACCAAGGGCAACATAGTGAGACTCTGTCTCAAAAAAAAAAAAAAATAAAAGAACCAGCAGAGTTCAAGGACGTGTTCTGCCAACTATAAAGCACTGTAGCAACCTAGTTATAAACAGGATGAAGATGAAGAGCAGATGATGGGCACTATCAGTGGTTATGCGTGACAGCAGATGATAAGGGGCACTGTAAGATTGTGGCTGCCCTGGGGCCATGTTTCCAGGAAACAACTGTGGTTTCTGCTCCCTAGTTGCCCAGCGCTGGTTCAGGTGCAGGGTGTCCACACCAAGGAGAATCTCCAAGCCAGGCTCTGCGGTGCCAGTTGGCAGAGCTCCTGGTTCAGATCCAGTGCGTGACCTGAAACTTCCAGCCTTCCCCTCCCAAAGTGGGACTCGGCTTCAGGTCTCAGCCACACAGTGTGGGAATCAGAAAAAAGCCCTGGAAATCTCATCAGATTATTTGAGACAAACTTTGCTAGGTCTGTAACAGGGCGAAAGGAAGAGTTAGGTGTTCTAGGAGAGGCAACAGGCGAAGCAAAGGCTGAGAGGCAGGGAAGTGGGCAGGAGCTGGTCTGTTGCTGGTCTCACCAGTGGCCATCCCTGTGGCCTAGTCTCTGCTTGTCTCTCTCCCCGAGGAATGGTTAATAAAGGGGCCCCTGAGAATGAGAGGCTGGGAGCAAAGGGTGGTGCTGCCTCCCAGAAAATCTCCACTTCCCTCCAAGCTGCCTCATCCCTGGAAAACCCAGAGCGCCATGTGCCACACGGCTGGTACTTTCCCTGACCGGCCCTGGGGTGGGGGGGGTGTCTGGCTGTGTCACAGGCACAGCGGGTTCCCTCCCTCACTCCTCGGTGGTCTCTCCTTTCCAGCCAAGGTTCCTCCGCAAAGGAGGGTCCTTTCCAACTTACTCACCTTCTCACATTACTGCACTTCCTTCCCCTCTCCCCTCTCCTCTCTCCTCCCTTCTGCCCACTTGCCTGCTGGCTCTTTGAGAAGAGAAACTGTGGCCATGCTGCCCTGCACACTTGGAACCTGAGGGCAGCAGAAGCTGCTCCACCTCCCTCTCCACCAAGCAAATGTCAAGAACCAGGCACTGCAGAACCCAGTGCCAATCCCCTCCTCCTCTAATCCTGGCTTTGGCTTGTGCCTGGGGAAGGAAAAAGGTTGAAGCAGCGTCTGGGTTTGTCCATTCAGAGGGAACTCATCACAGATCAGATGTGGAAAGCCCGCCCCCAACGTCCCTGCTCCCCTTTCTTTATCTGAGAAGCTGTCGCCTGCCGAGCTCCCCCCCTCCGTCTCACCCAGCACTCAGGACGGAGTCCAGCATCATCTCAGGGAACCATGAACTCAGCTTCCCCTGAAGAGGGTGTCCCAGTCCTGCCTGTACCTTGGCTGGCACCCACAGCTCACTTCCCTCAGCTCCAAAATAAAGAGGCATCCTACTCTCAATGCCCGACTCACTCCCAGGGCAATTTGGGGAAGACCAAGTTGAAGGATGTAACCTGTTTCTAAAGCAAAGGTACCATATAGCAAGACGTATCCCATATACCAACAAGCCTTCCCCTCTCTCCTTTCTCTGTGCCTCAGTTTCCAGGAGATACAATTGGCTGCTCTTCTTTCCCCTCCATAAGGCTGCAGGTGTCACCTAAAGAAACCATTAGGTACCCTAAAGACCACTGTCAATTTCCCCACAGCTTTGCTGTCCCAGCACCCACCATACCTCGGAAATACTCCAGCTGTGCACCCCCTGCTTCAGAGCAAAGGAGAAAAGCAAAGCATCCCTCTCTCCAGCCCCCTCCCCACAATTAGCAAGTGGCAAACACAAGTTTAGAGATTAGCGACACCAGAATTTCAATTATCTGGGCTCTTGCTGTTAACACCTTCCTCCACCCAGGACAACAGATTCCTGGGACTCCGCTGGAGCCAGTACCTTGCCTAGCACACAGCAGGCGTTCATCGAATATGCCAGAAAGAGAACTGAATAAGTCAATATATCTTTTGGGTTTGGTTGAGCAAAAGACGAATGCCAGAAATGAAGTCATGGGAAACGAGTATCTTTGAGGACTCATGCTTCTGAGATGCCAGCTGAATCACCTCGACTCGGCCCTGGCAGTCCCTAAAAGACCCCAACTTTTCCCTCAGCAGAGTGAGATGGCAGGAGGAAGGCTGAGGGGCTCCAGCCTCCTCACTTGTCGAAGTTTCATTTCAGATTAACCTAGAAGAAGGGGGTCATCTGCAAACTGCACATCTGTTCCCTCCCCATCTTCTAGCTAACGATTACCTAAATAAGTGCTTCAGTCCTGAGTGATTCTAAGTCAGTCCCTATGCTCCAACAGCCTAATTATACATGTAAAACTGCACGGGAACTTCGATGCTAAACGGCTCTCTTCTCCATAAACCATATGTCAAATAACACGACTACCCCGCCCCCTTCTGCCAGCTGGGGCTGATGAATGAGGTGCCGGGGCAAATGGAGACCCCTAACAAGGTTTAGAGTAGCAATGCTGAGCTTCCCTTCCCAGGCTGAGCTGAGAATATGTTCATACCAGTGCAGAGTCCCACAATACCCACTCTAAACAGAACCCCAAACCCACAGATGACACAACAAAGAGCTACCCAAACATTCACATTCACCCCCACACACACACATAAACAACACTCATGGTAAACACACACACCTAGTCCTCAGGGAGGTTTATGGGCCTAAAGGCAAAGACCCATAACCAGCCACATACTCCCTCCTGCCATAAAGTTATCATCTGTTGCTGTTTCTAACTCGCCTGCCCCGTGCCTCCACTTGGAAGCCCACAGGCCACAGAGGAGGCGTGCAGAGTGAAGGAGGATGAAGTCAGAGGCCTCAGCCTTCTTCTCACAAGCACTTCCTTTCCTACCAAAAGAGATCGGTGCCTCCCGTGCATGAATTTGAAGTAGGGCCAGTGCCTGGCTCCAAGGGCTGGTGCTGCCTCTGAGGCCCGGGGCTAAAGCTGTAGTCTGAGCAAGACTGAAACAGCAGATGAGCTTGCCAAGCAGGGAACACAGCAGCAGCCGCTTTCATTCTGTGTGAGGATGCTGCCTTGGACCCCATGCCGGCCTGGTCTAAGGAGGTCTCCTGGGGCCCCTGAGTAGCGAGGCTGGCAGACACAGTGGTGGGGGCCTGTTCCTGGCAGCCTGACCCCCTGGGTCTACCCAGCTGGCATACTGGGCAGCTGGTGGGCTTGTGACTCCTCAGCCCCAGCCATGGGCTACCATCTGGTATTGAGGGTATTGGCCACCAGGGGGCCTGGTGAGTCATATGGAAGGTCCAGGCCCCAACTGGGGCGACTAGAGCCATGTGGATGGTTGAGGCTAAGGCAGTTGATTGCAAAGCAGATCCCTCTAGAGAAAGTTCTGGCCTCTTATAATCCCAGGTAAGCTTCCTGGATCCTTTCAGCTCCCCAAAGGACAGAGGGTGTCCACAAAGTCCCGTTGTGACTAAATTGGGAGGTCCTTTGCCACACAGCTATTCAGAGGGAAGGGTGAATTGGAGCCTTGGAGTGATCACTCTGCTGCCATGACCCAGCTCTCCCAGGCCCAGGCCCAGGCCAGGAAGCGTCTACTGGAGAAGGGCGGTGCATGGGTGCTTTACGTTGAATTACGCGGCAAGGCACAGGCTGGGCACTCACCCTCACCAGTATCCCCACCTGGGAGGGTCAGGCAGCAAGGACCTGGGCTGCCCCTGGAAATAGTGTGCCCAGATTGTGAAAGGAGCCTACTGCTGTCAATGAGCAGGTAGTCATGGGGCCTTGAACATGGAAGAGCATCTCTGCCCTCCAGCTGGAGCAGGCAGAGTCTCAGTCTGCCAACAGCTTGGCGCCCCTGGTCAGCTCTGTGGAATTCTACACACTTCAAACAACAGGGTCCTCCTGCCTCTGTCAGCTGATCAGCCTGGCCCCACAGCTCCCCTGACACTGTGCTTGTCAAGGTCACCAAGTGACCTCCACGCCGTCATCCTCAGCTCTCAGCACCACTTCCCCTTTCAGTCCTCTCCTCTGGGCTTTTGCGCAGCCCCACCCTCTTAGTTTCGCTTCAGCCCTCCTCGTGGGCTTCTCCTCTGTCTGACCTCTACGTGGCTCGGCCTAGGCCCTCCTCTCACCTCTGTCTACACTGTCCCCCCGGACTGCCCCTCTGTTCCCAGGGATTTAGTACCATCTCTACAGTGATTGCCCCACATGAATTTCTCCAACCGTGACCTCTCCTTGGAGCTCCAAATTAGCATTTCCAGATGCATATTTGATTTTTCTCCCTTAGCTGTCTCATGAGTACCTCAAGCTGGCACGTGGCCTCCCCACACCTGCCCTTCCTCAGGCATCTCTATCTCAGAAAACTGGCACTAAAACCTACCCACTGATCAAAACCCACTTGGGAAAACTAAACATCTAGACTTCTCCCTCTCTCTCACTTCCCACATCAGCTCTTTCCATTGCCTGACCTCCACATCAGCTGAATCCACCCATTCCTCACCATCTTCACTGGCAAGGCCTCCAACTTCCCCAAGTCCCCTCTGCTTTTTGCCCAGACTCCACCAACAGCCTCCTAACTGATCTCCCTTCTTTCACTTTGGCTAATCGACAATCCATTCTCCATGTGGCAGCCAACTGTAAATAGCATCACTTTGCGGATTAAAATCCAAACTCTCTGGGAAGGTCCACAGGCCGGCAGGTGGACCACAGACGCAGGACCACTGCATCTCCCAGCCTCCCCTCGTTCATGCTGCTGCAACCACACCGGGCCCCTGTCTGCTCCTCAAAGCTGCAGGCTCTTTCCTGCCTCGGGGCCTTTGCACTTATTATTTCCTGTGTCCAGACACACTCCTGGCCCTCGCATGGCCATGCCTTCTCAGCCTCCAGGGATCGGCTTAATGTTACCTCCACCAGGGCTCTTCCCTGGTCCCTGAGGAAGACATCTCTCCTTCCCTTAGACACCAACATTCTCTAACAGCACCCCTGAAATCATGACCTCCAAAAGAGCACCCGTCAGAAGCTGCAGTTGTTTGACTCTGGCTTACAGTCCATCTCTTTCACTGGAAAGGAAGCTCTCTGAGGGTAGGAACTGTGTCTGTCACGTTAACTGCCATAGCCCAGGCCGTAATGCAGACCCTAATCCATACACAATAAGCATTCCGTAAACATGTGTGAAGTGAAGGAGGGCTTCACGATAGGGCTCCCACATGCAGGTGCTTCAGTGCAGGAGAGCAAGACACACAAAGTCCTGCTAGAGAAGTTCAGGGGAGGCTTCATGGCAGAGGCAGCACCCAAGCTGTGTATTTGAGTGAGGGGATTTGGAAATGAGCAGGGAAGGTGTGGGGTGTGGGCCTCTAGGCCCTCTGGTCTACCTCAGGAGGAAATGAAGCTGCTTGGGAACAAGGAGAATCCCAGCATCTTTGGGATTTGACTAACTCAGTGAGATTCCCTTTGCCAGAAGCAAGGCTAGCCTATGAAGTGCCTTTGTGAACTAGAAAAAGGCACCCTCCAAGTGGACCCATGAGAAAACAATGCCCCTTCCTCTGGATGGATGCTGCCCCCCACTTAAACAGTGACCTGCCAGGTTCCAGCCCTCACTCATCACCTGGTCTGGGAGCCCCGTGCACACCATCCAGGGGCCCTGCCTGCCCCCACACATAGCCATCTCTTTGCACCCCAAGGCAGATAGAAACCTGGATGAGCTCCCCAAAGCCCCCTGCCCTTAAAGCTCCGTCCAGGACCCCCTGCCCTTGAAGCTCCATCCAGCCATGGGGTCCAAGCCATCCGCAGGGTCCCTTGGGATCTGCTCAGAATGATCAGGGTGACAGTCCTTGTGGACAGAGACGTTGACTGGCCCGTCCCTCCCCATCCCTCATGACAGCTGATGCCCAATTCCCAGAAGGGACCATCTGGACTTGGGTGCAGGGGCCCCATGCACACATAGAGCTCGGAGATCTAGAGATTATCAGTGGGCTGGAAGGGTCAGCCACAGTGTTTGCCCGCCGGTGATATTGGATTTTAAACATGTGGGCCTGTTTGCTCTCCCTGCTGGAGCCTCACTGGCTGCCCTGTAGCCAGGCAACGCTATCCGACCTGGGGGATCAGGAGGGGGACTTTCCATGCCAGGCAGGTCACCTAGGAAGGGTTATCTGAGCACACTAGCCAGAGCACAGTGAAGAGCCTCTCCCCCATACTCTTCTTCACAGACCTGTGCTCCACTCCTGCAAAGAAGCGAGGGTGGTCCTGTTCCCTGGAACAGAAGTTATGGTGTTGTTGGAACAGGATAGAAGCAGATCTAGGGCTTCTCTGTCATCATCAGCCTGATGGACAGCTTTGCTCTTTCCCTGCTGGCCAAACTGAAAGCCAGCAGATGGAAACTGCAGCAAGAAAGATTCAGGTTAGATGGGCAGAAGATGACAATATGTGACTGGAAGCCAGACAATGACATCTTCTTTCAAGAAAAGACTGGACAAGTCCAAATCAGAGCTGAGCAAAGCTCATGTATGTCTCCCCCTCCAAGGAGCAGTTGCTAACTGAAGATAACAAAATCAAGGTCGTATCTCGGCTCTAGACTTAACAACAGGAATGTTGCATGACCCCCTTTTCTCTATGAAAAAACTTAGCGACATACGGCATACTTACCCTTCAAATCCCACAGTTCACGGAGATCAGAGTGAAGACATCTGACATTCTACGATCAATGAATGACCAGTTACAAAGCAACAAAATCAGACAGGTGGAGAATCAGTCGCAGAACCATGGAATTCCGCAGAAAGAAGATCTACCAGGTCGTGGCCCATCTAGTGTTTCCTCTAGAAAGCAGGTAAACACCCCCATTTGACAGATGAGGAACTCAAGTCCGAACAAAACCCAGCCTCTCCCACTGAACCGTGAAGGCTGAATAATGCTCTCACACGTACACACACAAAGATGTCCTTGTCCTAATCCCCAGAACCTGTGAATATGTGCGGTCACACAGTAAGGGGAAATTAGGGTTGCAGATAGAACTAAGGCTGCCAACCAGCTGACGCTGACACGAGAAGAGCAGCCTGGTTTGCCCAGGTTGCCCCAATGTAATCAAAAGTGTCTTAATTATCAGAAGGAGCTAGAAGAGAGAGCACCAGAGAGATGGCAGCGTGAGAAGGACTGGCCACTGTGTTGCTGCTGTGAAGCTGAAGGAAGGGGCCGGAAGTCAAGGAATACAGGTGGTCTCTAGCAGCTGGAGAAGGTAAGAGAACAGAGTCTGCCTCCGTTAGAGTCTCCAGAGGGGATGCAGCTCTGCCCATGCCTCGATTTTAGCCCACTGAGACCCTTTTCCAATTTCTGGCCTCCAGAACCATGAGATGACAAATTTGTGTTATCTAAAGCCTCTCAGTTTGTGGTCGCTTGTTACAGCAACCATAAGAAACTCACAGAGCCCTCCTGACAGCTGCGAATCCTATCTGACTTTGCAGGGAGGAACTGTGATGCTCTGGCTCTGTGCCTCTGAATTGGTGGCCTGGCCCCACTCCCCAAAACTGAAATGCTCTGTGGCATATATATTCCCGGTCAAGGTGAACTTTATTTTGATAACCATCTTGAAGCTCTGAGCTGCTCCTCAGGAAACCAAGTGTCCCGGGACTCATGCAGCAAAGAGAAAGCTGCCCGATGGCCTATAGAGGACTGCACTGTCAAACAGGACGTGGGCACTACCCGTGGAGGTGGCTGTCCATCCCGAGTAAGCTTTGCTGATGGCTTCCTGGACCCCACCTCCGCTGACAGCACTAACCTCAGGTGCCTCTAGGTTCTCAATGCAGGGCTCAGCCTTGCTCCCCTGTTGACAAGGTTCCTAATCCTAGCCGGACCTAACACTTCCTGGACCCTTCCAGGCTTTGCATACCCACCTTCCTGCTCCCCAGATCTGACCATGGCACCTGGCCTGATTTCTGCTTTACTATTCCGGTGTGTGAGAGGCTCGCTCTCAAACCTAAAGTGTCCTTAGAATCAATCCCCCCTTGGAGAAATGACAAGAAGAGAATCACCCAAGGCATCTCTTGCTTTTTAGGCTCACCCTGGCCTCCCTTGCTCAAAACCCAGGCAGGGACCACTCAAGCGCTCAGCTGAGATCATGGCCTATCCTGTGTCAGTTTCCGAGGATGGTTTCTGTGGTTCTTGCCTCCTCACAGCCACTATATCCACAAAGATTAGAGGTCCTATCTTCCTAGTGCTACTGAGAGTCACCAAGCAGGAGGCCACACAGAAATAAGCCACAGCTCCTGCCTCCCACAGCCCAGCTCTCCTGACCGCAGCACAACCACCCAAACGGACACTCCAGTACCGTCCCAAACCCCATCCGGGCACCCACAGGGAGATGAGGCCAGGGTGCCACGAGGGCATCTAACCTGATTCTAGATTATCCTGATCCCCATGGCTTCTCTGGGGTGAGAGGCCATTCAAGTCTCCTCTGAGCCTAGGCTACCCACCAGGACTAGGCCCTGGAAGAAAGATCTGTAGAAAGAACAGCAGTCGTCCGGCAGAGGTCTCAAAGAGATGCCTTTAAGGGCCAGGGTGGATAGAAAACAAAGTAAGATGGGAGAGTGCACATCTCCCCAAATAGTACTGAAATGAATTTATGAACAATATGTTGGCCAAACAAAGCATACATGAGACAAATCCGCCCAGGCCTACCAGGGTATGATCCTCAATGAAACAAACCCAGCTCCTCTGCCTCACTTCCTTCACCCGTCTCTTTCTCCCCAGCCACTGGCCTCTCTTCCACCTTCTCTCCCCTCCTTCCTTCTCATCTCTTCTTCTCTCCCCCAATCCTATTTCCTTTTTTCCCAAATTCCTCCTCTTTTGCTCCTTTATACCAGGTAATGGCCACCTGGCCATCCACCTCCCTTCTCTAGCTTCCCATTTAGAGCCAACCAGCCATCATATTAACATCTGACACTTCAGAAACTTCTCAGTCTTGCTGCCAAATCAAATCAGCTCAGCCGTGTCCTCTGCTAACAAAACCAATTCAATCCCAAGATGGGCTCAGCTTGATTCCCAAATGCAACTGAGCCCAGGCTCTGGAACGCTCACTCCACATAGTGGGAAGTGCAGACCTTGCTAATCCAGCCTCTTGTTCACAGTACACCCTCCAAGTTCACAGACTGTACCATCTTTCTTACAAAATCATCTGGTTCTCATATTCAAAAGAGCCAAACACTATATATAACGTTTAAATAATTTATTTTTTTAATTAATATCTCTACCCCCAAGGTTTTGGTTCTTTTATAATAATCTTTTTCCTCTTGTTTAGAGAATTCTTAGTATCTCTTGCAAAGAAGAAACATTTCTCTAAACTTCAACTCCTGTGACTTGGGTTTTTTTTTTTCTACATTGGTTAAATGCAAGGAAAATTGAATTTAACTCTTTTAATTACAAAGGAGAACAAACAATGTGATCTCATTTATGTGTGCTTGTCTTTGTGTATGATGCCAAGATGTCTGGACGCTTAGCAAATGGTATGAATGGATATTTCTAGATGGTAGGATTATTACTAGGGCATTATTCATTTTTTTAACTTCTTTGTACTTTAGAATTGCTTAAACTTTTAATAATAAGCATATATAATTTCATTTAAAATTATTTAAGGTGTTTTTTGCTGATACTTCCAAAAACAAGTCTTACAAAAATTCTACAAGAAAATATTGGGCTTTTTTTTTTGTTGTTGTTCATCACCACATTCGTAAGGCTAGATCAGTCAATGAGGATTCATTAATCACCTATTGTGATTATTTTTCTTTCTTTCTTTATTTTTGAAACTGAGTCTCACTACGTTGCCCTCAGTAGAGTGCCGTGGCATCACAGCTCACAGCAACCTCCAACTCCTGGGCTTGGACAATTCTCTTGCCTCCGCCTCCCTAGTAGCTGGGACTACAGGCGCCCACCACAACGCCTGGCTATTTTTTTGTTGCAGTTGTCACTGTGTTGTTTTAGCAGGTCCAGGCGGGGCTCGAACCCGCCAGCCGCAGTGTATATGGCCAGCGCCCTACACTCTGAGCTACAGGCACCGCCCTGTGAGTATTTATTAAGCAACTACCAAATGTGTATGAAGTACTGACTACAGACCCCTTGTGTGCCAGATTCCCTGGCAGCAAGAATGGGAAGGTCATGCTCCAGTCACTCTTTGTGTGAGCTGGAGCTGGACTGGGCCAGCTTCTCCCAGCCCTGAAATGCCATGCCCCCATACAGGTGCCCTGGCAGTCACACCTGAGTGACATCTAACTACACAGAGAGGAGCAGGTGCCGGCAGAGCTGGGCCTCACCAAGCTCCTGGCAGGAGCTCTTGGGAGAGAGCAGCCCAGACCCTGCAGTGGAGGCCCCCAAAGAGGCATGCACAAGTCCAGGAACCAGTGATGTGCAACCTTATTTGGACAAAAGTATCTTTACAGATTCCATGGTGTGAATATATGTGTCCCAAATTCAGATGTTGGGACTTAAACCTCAAGATGATGGTATTGGAAGTGGGCAGCCTTTGAGGGGTGATTAAGCCATGAGCACCACATTTGTGAGCAGGATTAATGTCGTCAGAAAAGGACTGGAGGGAACTAGCTAGGCCCCTTTGCCCTTATACCTCCTACCACGTGAGGAAGACACAGCACGAAGGCGCCACCGTGGAGACGAAAAATGAGCCCTCACCACACACCAAAGCTGCCAGCACCTTGACCTTGAATTTCTCAGCCTTCAGAACTGTGAAACGAATTTCTTTTGTTTATAAATTACCAAGTCCTGGCCAGGAACAGTGGCTCATGCCTATAACCCCAGCACTCTGGGAGGCCGAGGGGGGTGGATCACTTGAGCTCAGGAGTTCCAGAACAGCCTGAGCAAGAGTGAGACCCCCATCTCTACTAAAAATGAGCAGGGTGTTGTGGTGGGCACCTGTAGTCCCAGCTACTCAGGAGGCTGAGGCAAGGGTATTGCTCAAGCCCAAGAGTTTGAGCTTGCTGTGAGTTATGACACCATAGCACTCTACCCAGGGCTGCAGAATGAGACTCTGTCTCAAAACATATATATATATATATATATACACACATATATATACATCTGCGAATCTGTTTTCTAGGGCTACTACAATGAGTGACCACAAACTCAGGGGCCTGGAATGTGTGATATATATATATATATATATATATATACATATATATATAAATAAAATGCATATATAAGAATTACCCAGTCCTTAAACTTATTTTGATACAGTAGCACAAACTGAGATAACAGATATAATTAAGATAAGGATCTTGAGATGAGATCATCCTGGATTACCCAGGTGGGCTCCAAATCTGCTGACAAGTGTCTTTATAAAAAGCGCACAGGCTCAGCAGTCTAAGGCGCCAGCCATGTACACCTGAGCTGGTGGATTCGAATCCAGCCCGGGCCCGTGACAGCTGCAACCAAAAAAATGGCCAGATGTTGTGGCGGGCACTGTGGTCCCAGCTACTTGGGAGGCAGAGGCAGGAGACTCGCTTTAGCCCAGGAATTGGAGGTTGCTGTGAGCTGTGATGCCACGGCACTCTACCCAGGGTGACAGCTTGAGGCTCTGTCTCAAAAAAAAAAAAAAGCGTACAGTGTAGAGACCCCCAGGGAGACGAGTAGAAGGCCACAGTGAGGATGGTGGCAGGGAATGGAGAGACACAGGCAGCCCAAGTCAAAGGGACATGTGGAGCCCCGGAGGCTGGAAGGGGCAAAGATTCTCCCCTAGAGCCTTCGCTGGGAGTGCTGCCCTGCTGATAACCTTGATCTCTGATTTCTGGGCCCCAGAACTATACACGAGAACACATTTCTATTGTCTTAGCCCACCGAGTTTGAGATCACTTGTTGCAGTAGCCCTAGAAAACAGATACACACATCCACACTCGAGCAAGAGCAAGGACATGCCGGAGTCCAGGGGGAGAAAGCCCGCAAGAGGGGTACACACGGGAGGCACCTGCTAAGGCCCAGAGATGCACAGGTGGCATCTCTTCAGGAACCAACACAGAACTCACTATTCACTGGTCCCTGAGGCCCGGACACTGCAGGCCTGAGTGGCAGGTAAATGACAACCACACATGGAGGTCGGGGGAGGCACAGAACCTGGAGCACCCCACCGCTGAGCTGGGGGAGAAGCATCTCTGGCAGCCAGAAGAGAAGAGAAGGGTCATCTGTGAAACCACCCTGCAAGTGTTTGGCTTGTGGACTGCAACAGCAACCACTGGTGTCCGTTATGTTCCCGTGTATGACAGCGCCTGGCACTTTATGAAGTCCCTGCCCTCCCGCTTCCTCCTTTAATCCTCACGGCAACACTGTGGGGTAAGTTCATTTCTACAAATGAAGGAACTGAGGTTCACAGATTAGATGACCTGCACGATGTCACACAGCTGGTTACTAAATCTCAGGACTAGGACCAGGGCCCTGTCCCCAGGTCCAGCACAGTCCACTGGGGAAGGCAAGACCTGAAACAAGCAGGTGATATGTTCTGGTGACGGATGGCTGGGCTGGCCTCCAAAGGAGGGGCACGGCTGAGGCTAGGGCCCCGGCAACTGAGCACCTTCACCAGCCAGCCCAGACCCCCCCAAACAGGACCCAAAGGGCTGAAAGGGCAGCTGCACCCCACGTGGCCTCCCTCAGATTAGGCCCTGCCCCTGATTTCCAATGCTATCCACAAAGTCAGCATCTGCCTCAGAAATACAGGCTCATTTTAATATAAGCTGCAGACAAAAGAAATTAGGAAGGAAACTTCTGACAGAGGCAAACAGATCATAAAATACGTCCTGAATCATCCGAGTCTCCACTCAGTCCAATTCCAAAGGCCTTTATGAGGATGCTGGCCTCGCAGGTCCTTCCTCTCACCATGGAGACCAGCTGTGACCCCTGCTCAGGTCAGAGCAGCCTGACTCAGGACACAAGCGTCGGGAGCACAACCCAGAAAGATGTCCCTCCTCCAGGTCTGTCTTAGTTTGCTGGGCTGGATCCTCGTTTGGGGCCTTTTTCCAATCCCGCCCCCCCCCACAGTCATCCATATTTATCAGGCAGGGTTCTGATGCACACATTCTCACAGGGCCACTCACACAAAATGCAATTTCAATTCTTATTCATTCCACACAGACAGGCCCTTCAGCTGTGAGTACCTGGCAGGGCAAAAATCAGGGAGTCCTGAGGATAAGCTATATTAGCAACAAAAAAACTGGGTTGCTTCCTTCCAGACTTTCTCTCTAAGCATTGCTATTCTCTGCATATTTCAAAAACCAAGTATTTTCTTGTTTTTTTGAGACAGAATCTCACTCTATTGCCCAGGCTATAGTGCGGTGTTGTTAGCCTCACTCACAGCACCTCAACTCCTGGGCTCAAGTGATCCTCCTGCCTCAGCCTCCAAGTAGCTGGGACTACAGGCACCTAACACAATGCCCAGCTAACTTCTTCTGTTTTTAGTAGAGAAGGGGTCTACACTCTTGCTCAGGCTCATCTCAAACTCCTGGTCTCAAGTGTCCTCTTCCCTTGGCCTCCCAGAGTGCTAGGATTACAGGAATGAGCCACCTGCCAAGAAACAAAAGTATTTTTAGAGGAATAATAACAACTAATACAGAACCTCCACAGTTGACCTTGGTATACTGACCACCTCCCTAAGTTGACCTAATTTTCATAGACCACACATGTAAGTGTCAGTACAGTAGGCCTAGCTCCTTATGTTGACCACCCCATAGGTTGTCCAGTTTGTTACCGTTCCTTGGGTGGTCACCTTACAGAGGTTCTACTATATTTAGGAATCACATGCTACATACCTACCTCTGTTCTATGGGATAAATGTGTATTATCTCAATTA
The DNA here is from genome assembly GCA_963574655.1 of Perodicticus potto. NCBI lineage: Eukaryota > Metazoa > Chordata > Mammalia > Primates > Lorisidae > Perodicticus > Perodicticus potto. The sequence continues at coordinate 29,197 of CAUYRH010014190.1, forward strand.
ACCCTCATTACAGCCACATGGGGCGGGTACTCTTATCACCGCCATTCTGCAAATGAGGGAACTGAGACACAGAGAAGTTACACAGCTAAGAAGTGGGGATGCCTTAAACCCAGACAGCCTGGTTCCAGAAGTCATGTTCTTAACTACTGCTCTGCACTGCTTACACTTTTGGGGAAAGAACCTCAATGTCATCTGAGACCACCAGGCCAAAAAAGTGGACTAGCCTCCATAGCAGGGCACATTTCATGGTCCTGTATGAAGGAAAGGGAGACACACTGGAGAATCACTGGAGAAGGGAAGAAAGTTCCCCGGCAGGGCATCCTGGGAGCCCAGCTAGCCTTTCCTCCCACACAGAGAAGGGACAGGCCCACCCTCCCTATGCCTAGGCCAAGAGCTGTGGCTTGGGTTCCACTGGCAATTTCTAGGAAGCAGGGCTCCCCTCTGGGGCCTCCTGCTCAGAAGGCCAGAGGCTCAGAGATACAGAGAACAGGCATGAGCTGGCGTCTCTGGGCCCCCTATAGAGAGGCTATGAGTGTATGTTTCTCGAGGGCAAGGCTGAGTCTAAATCAGCATCATCACAGCAATCACCGAGCACCTATTAATTGCCAGGCACTCCACTAGCTACTTCGTGGATTGCCTCATTGCTGCGCACACCCACTGGCCACTGGCCCTATTAGACAGGTGAAGAGACTGGCGGTCAGGGAGATGAAGTGACTTGCTCAAACAATGTATACAAAGCAGTTTGGAATAGTGGTTAAGACAGCACAGATCTCAGAGCCACACAGACAGACCTGAGTCCAAAACCTGGTTCTGCCATTCACCTACTGTGAGATCTCTAACAAATAACTCAGCCTCTCATGATGACTTCAATCAGAGATGCCAGAAGTAATTTATCTCAAGTGACAATTCCAAATGACTGTCGGTGGCTACCTGCAGTGCTTTGTTGGACAGGATTCTGAGGCTGTATCTAAGCTCTTGAGAAACAGTGCCACGATCAATTACTAACATCTACCACAGAGGTAGAAGGACAGTGTTGATGGCGCTGATGTCACATATTTTCCATCCCTTATCTAGAGAAACACCATGCTGATAGAGATCGCACCGATATGTTGGTGGGCTTATATAGCAAGTGTATTTTTGACTAAGAAACTAAAGCATTTCAATGGTGAAAGGAAAGCCTTTTCAACGAATAGTGCTGGTATATCCCTACATTGTGCCATACACTATTAAATTAAATTGAGAAAGATCTTGGACCTACAACTAAAACTATAAGGCTGCTAAAAGAAAACATGAAAGAAAATCTCTGTAAGCTGGAGGTTAAGCAAAGATCTTAGATTATGCAAAGCTACAGACATAAAAGGAAAAAGAGATTCATGATATGACTTCACCAAAATTAAAACTTCTGCTCGAGGTTCATCTTACAAGGGTACATGTGAAATTTACTAGGTGTAGAAGATAAACATCTTCATACAATAACTAAGAAAATGCCGTGAAGCATGCTATGTTAACCAGTTTGATGAAAACATTTCAAATTGTATATAAAACCAGCACATTGTACCCTGTGATTGCATTAATGTACACAGCTGTGATTTAATAAAAAACAAACTTCTGCTCAAAGGCACTGTCAAGAAATGAACTTGTATCCAGAAACGAAAAGAACACCCATAAGAAGACCACCCCACTTTGAAGGAGAAGGAAGGATAAAAAGAATAATAAGAATAGTCAATAAGCATATGAAAAGTGTTCAATATCCTCAGTCATCAGGTTAAAACCACGAGGAGTAGCACTCAAATGGATAAAATTTTAAAGATTGATAATGACAAATATTGACAAAGATGTGGAGCAGCCAGAACACGGATGACATTGCTAGTGGGAACGTAAAACAGCTCGACCATTTGGCAAAGAGAGTGGCGGTTTCACAAGTTAAACAGTCACATACTAATTTGACCCAGCAATTCCACTCCTAGATATTTACCTAAGAGAAATGAAAACAAATGCCCAAACAAAAAGTTAAAAAAGAAAAAAACTTATACCAGAACATTCATAGCATTTGACTATTCCCTATAGCCCCAAACTGGAAAAATAAAACAAACACTTCTCAACAGGAGAATAAACAAACAAACTGCCGTGTGTTCATACAATAGCAGACTATTATTACTCAGCCAATAAAAAGGAACAAACTACTGATACATTAAGCAACACAGGCAAATCTCACTCAGCTGGACACACAGGAGTATACACCACATGATTCTATTTAAATTAAGTTCTAGCACAGGCAAAACTAATTATGATTTTTAAAAAAAAAATACAGAACACTGGTTCTTCTGGAGGTGGTTGCTGGGCCTGACTAGATAGGGACACAGGGAAACCTTCTAGGGTGACAGAAATGTCCTCTATCTTGATCAGCGTATGAGTTGCGTGGGCGTATCCATTAGGAGAAGTACACAGTGAAGGTTTATGCATTTCTGTGTCTGGGACTTTTTTTAAAACTGTGATTATACCTAGGGTTATCTGCAAGAAAGAAGTGTAAGGCAGCTGGCCTTAAAACATGACCAAAATCAGGGGAAATATTCCTCTGTGCAGATGTGCACACATGAGGAGGGGGACTCCTGCGGGCAGGGGCACATGCAGACACCTCCATGTTCTTACAGCCTCCAGGAAGCATCCCACCTTCAGCAGATGAATAAGTCCTTCCTCAGGTCTGCCCTAAATCAGACTTGCACTGCCCTTGGGCTCCCCTGTCCACTGGCCTAGATGGAACGAAAGGGCTGCTTGGAAGTGGCTCCTGAGGAGATGGTGTATGTCCCCGCCACATCTGGAGCAGGCAACATGAGCAGGGTCTGTGCGGAGACTAAAGGTGGCTCACCACGACCCACAGAGCCTCAACAAGAGCTCTGGGACCCTCCCAACAGTGGTGGTAATATCCTCTCCTGTCCCCCTACAGGGCTTTCTGGAAGAGGGAAAACCAAGCCTCCCTGCCGATGTCCTTGGGCCCAAGAAGTTTCTAATATACTTCCCGCAGAAGCCTCTTCCCTCCTCCATACAAAACTGGTAGCCCCACACTCACCCTGACAGAGGGGCAATCTCCCTGTCCAGCCCAGACAGAAGAGAGGAGACAGGATCAGGAGCAAAGAGGAGAGATGGAAACAGGCCTGGGCAGGACTGCAGTCTGGAACAGAGGCCAGGAGACCCCGGCCAGCTCTGCCCAGAGGGAAGAAGAGGAGAGAAGAGAAGGCTCCCCTGATCGCCACTCTCTTTCCTGGCACAGGAAGCTGCACCCGTCTGTCTCACTCACCTCAGAGGGCGGCAGGGGCATTCACTGATCTTAAAGAGCAACATACCAAAGGAGCCGGGCAGGACCACAACTCTGCTTATCTCAACTGTAGGAACCCAAACTTCCATTATGCTCTTCTGGAAAGAGGGTGTGAGTAGGGGGTTGGCTTCAAACTTGCAAATAGGAGGGTGGAGAAGGCTGAGCCAGGGTTACCTCCCAGCAGCCTAAGCCAGAACAGGGCCTGGTGGGACTCCAGCGACAAGTGTGAAAGTTCCCATCAAGGGTGGACCAAGTCCCAGCAGAGGTAACTTCAATGAAATGCCCTGTGTGCTAGTAGACTGTGAGCTGCAAGAGAATCCAGAGGGTCAAGCCCAATCCCTCCCTCTCAGGAAGCCGAGAAAGCCCGTTTTCTGTGGTCCCGGGGGGTTACCCCAACCCCTATGCTTGCCAGGAGGCCCCCACCCCACCTCCCTCCACCCCACTTCCCCTCCCTCCCACTGAGAAGTCACACTGCACATCTGAGCCTTGTCACATGCCGAGCCATATGGGTTCTTCTGCTCAGTTAAGGCCCCCTGTAGACAGCAGGCTCTTTGTGGGTGGAAGACGGCTGCTTCAGTATGACCCCATGGGACCTAGCACAATTACGGGCACACAGTCAGCCCTCCCTAAATGCCTGTTGATCCATTTGGGCAAGAAAGCCAGATTCATGAAAAATGTGGGCCTGGAAACAATCCCCTGCATTCCCACGGAGGCAGCCCCAAGCCCCTCTCCCAGCCCACCCTGCACCATCCACTTGGAACTCTGGCTGGGAACTGGGCTCTCATTCAGCCCATCTGCTCTGCATCTCCGTGGTTGCTTTTTATCAGCTTCATATTAGAAAAAAATAAAAATCCCCTTGAAAAACACAAACAGCACAGAGGTGGGGGCGGTGTGTAAAGGACCAGTTGCAGCAGGCATGGGAGTGGGGGGACTCTGGGGGAGGCCAGCTAGTGCGCCAGCAGTCCCTCCACTCACAGCAGGAGAAGCGACGAGAAGCGGGCTGTCCCTGGGTGTGTTGGGGGTGACATGAGATGAGTATTTCACCAGAAATAAGCTTGGGTCTCAGAATTTAACTTACTCCATTCTCTACTGACTGCAGAAGAACACAACTATCTTCAATGGAGCGCTGGGCGAGTCCTCACCCACCTCTAGGTTTCTGGGTGATCTATAAAGGAAATGGATTGTCCATCCCTGACCTTCTGTGACTCCCAAGCTAATCAAAAAAAGGGGTATCCCTGCAGCCCCCTCCCCGAGCCAGCCTTGCCACGGGGACCAAGTGAAGCCCTCTCCTGCCCCAAAGTTCAAGGAATAGAGAGAACCGATTCATAAACCTCCAGGGCCAGGGACCCTCAGAGAGAGTCCCATGTTCACCCCCAGGCATCTCAGGTCTCAGTGTGCTGGGACATCTCAGCCAAGCAGAGGCCTGTCCCACACTGGGAGATGGGCATGGCAGGTGGGAGGCCAGGACTGCTAGGAGGTAAGATTTAGGAAAAGCCCGTGACGTAGAGAATCAAGCTCCTCCAACCTGGATGTACCATACAGTCAGCAACCATCCCAAGCCACGGCCAACAGGACGCAGTCTCTGCACTCAAGGAACTCAATGATGGAAGAGCTGGACAACCAGCCACCAGGAGCGGGTATTACTCCGTTAGTGCAAGTACAAAAGAGACACTCCCTCTGTGGTGAACAGGTTGGTGTAAGGTGTAAGGTGAGGATTGTGGTTTTAAATCCCTTATGGGCAGTTAGCCTTTCACAAAAGAAAAAAAATGTCCTAGCCACCAACAGACTCCCGGTTGTGGCCACAGGCTGTCTGAGCCACAGAATAAACCCAAGAGACAGTCACAAAAAGACCCCTCAGTCCAGGTACAACGCACACACTGCCCCTAACACCAACCCCAGAAGAGTCCCAACCCAGTCTGAGTCCCCAGGACTCTGCCCCTACCCTTGGGGTCTGGACAGTAAAGCCACAGGCTGGGAAATTCCTAAGCTGAGCTCAAAGAGGACAGAGCATTAGTGAAGGGCAGGGCAGGAGGGAGGTCTTCTGAGCATGGGTCCGTCATTAAGGTTTCTCTGAAGGTTGTGGCTCTGCTCTGGGCTTCCCTGAAGCCCCCTCCCTGACAGCCTGGGATGGCCAGGACACAGCAAGGGCAGGAACCCAGCAGATGTTCATAAAACATTTTTTTTGTTTAGACAGGGTCTTGCTCTGTCACCCAGGCTACAGTGCGTGGCATCCTCATAGCTCATCTCAACCTCAAGTTCCTGGGTTCAAATGATCCTCCTGCTTCAGCTTCTGGAAGAGCTGGAACCTCAGGTGCCCACCACCATGCCCAGATAATTTTTCTATTTTTTGTAGAGACAAGCTCTCCTGGCCTCAAGTGATCCTTCCCCCATGACCTCCCAGAGTGCTGGGATTGCAGGTGTCAGCCACTGTGCCCGGCCCACACAGCATTTTCGAATGAATATGTTCACCAGTAATCCTCGCCATGGTCCAGATTTCATCACACTCTCCTCTCTCCCATCTCCTTGTACACTCCTGGCTCCCTCCTTTCAAACTTCCACACATTCCAGTCTCCCCATCTCACGAGTATCGTCTACAACACCCTCTGACTCTCACCATCTCCACCCACTCCTTAGCACACTGCCATCCACTGTCCACCCCCATCCCTCCCCAGGACTGTCTGAGTTGCATCTCCAGCACCCACCAAGTCCCTGAGCCCAGTGGCCACTGTGCACTCACATCATACTTGGCCTCGCTGCAGCAGGTGGCACAACTGCCCGTCCTTCCCTCCCTGTCTCAGCCCGGTCTCCTCTACAGAGACCCCAGCCACACCTTTACCCGTGACACTCCATCATAGTGCCACCCAACAGACTCTTTTTTTTTTTTTTTTTTTGGTTTTTGGTCAGGGCTGGGTTTGAACCCGCCACCTCCGGCATATAGGGCCAGCACCCTACTCCTTTGAGCCACAGGCACTGCCCATAATACAAGGTTTTTTTTTGGCCGGGGCCAGGTTTGAACCTGCCACCTCTGGTATATGGGGCCGGCGCCCTACTCCTTTGAGCCACAGGCGCCGCCCCAGACTCTCTTTTCTTATCATTCCACTCTCTCCATAGAGAGCTCATTCATCCCAAAGCTTCCATTCCCTTCCCTGTGAAAACTCCCAGAAATGCACCTTCAGATCAGACCTTTCTTCTGCACCTGCTCACTGACACCCCGATTCATACCTCAGGCACATCCAACCCAGGGCTTAGAACTTGACCCTCATCCTACCTCCTGGGGCCACCCCTTATCTCAGAGAATGGCTGCACCAAGCACCATTGTTGCAAACCTGGGGGCCTTTCTGGCCTTCTCCCTTGTTCCTCTGAACTAAAATAAAATCTTAAGCCCCCCAGCTGACTGAATGCACCCCTTCTCGGCCAAGGGAACCCCAGAAATACCCTAAAGCTGAATCACTGGCCAAGAGGAAGGAGGTCAAACAGGCCTCATCATGCACCCTCCCTCATAGAGATATAGTTTGTAACTCATTAAGAGGCCTAAGGTATACGAGACAAGGCTTAAACCACACCTGCAGGTCCTCAATTTCCTTAACAAATCACTGGAGTCTGGGTATAGGGTTTATCTCTGATTAAGAAACCGCCTTGTCTTAATTTAAAAAAGTCCCAGCCTTTGACAAAGCTTTGTTTCTTTAATCAATTACAAATTAAAGAGTCTTTAAACCCACTTATAACCTGTAGACCTCCTCCCACTTTGAGATGTCCCATTTTTTAGGGCCAAACCAATGATACCTCCCATGCATAGATCTACGACTTTACACGCAATTCCTCTCTCATTGAAATGCATAAAACCAAATTATAACCCAAACTCGGCAAGTCCACTTGCCCAAGGCCTCCTTGGGCATGGCTGTGGCCGATGGTCCTCAAGCTTGGCTCAGAATAAACCTTTTAAAATTATTTTACAGAGGCTGGCTTGATGCCTGTAGCTCAGTGAGTAAGGCAATGGCCACATACACCGAAGCTGGTGGGTTTGAGCCTGGCTCAGGCCTGCTAAACAATAATGACAACTGCAACAAAAAAATAGCCGGGCATTGTGGCAGGCACCTGTAGTCCCAGCTACTCGAGAGGCTGAGGCAAGAGAATTGCTTAAGCTTAAGAGTTGGAAGTTGCTGTGAGCTGTGACACCACAGCACTATACCAAGGGTGACAAAGTGAGACTCTGTTTCAAAAAAAAAAAAATTTATTTTACAGAGGCTGCTTCTTTTCCGTTGGCACCTCACATCCTCTTATCTTCATCAATTTACCAGCTGAAAAATCTGAGATCTGACCACTTTCAAATCACCCCACTGGCCCCTTGAGTCATGCAATAGCCCCAGCTGTCTGCTTTCCACTTTCCTTCCCACACATTCTCCACACAACAGCTCTGGTGATTTTTCCAAAGTGCTATCATCTTAATCCTCTGGCTAAAATCTTCAATAACTTCAGTGCCCTAATTAGGATAAACTCCAAAATCTTTAACAAAATTTACAAGTGCCTGTTTGATCTGGTCCCCACCTACAAGCCCAACCTCTTCAGCCCTAACTTTGGAGGCACCAGCCATTCGGGCTTCCTCCTGCTCCTCTGGGTGCAACCCTCTCTCACCGGCCTCAGGGCATTTTCACTGCCTACCACAGTGCTTCTCTGGCAGTCCTGTGCACACAATCACTTGGAAATGTTGGCAAAATGCAGATTCTGACTCAGTGTTCTAGGGTGGAGCCGAGATTCTGCATTTCTAAGGAAGCTCCCAATGATGAGTGAGGCTGGTCCCTGGGTCCCACTTTGAACAGCAAGAATCTAGAACAACAGTCTAGATCTCAACCTTCCTAATGCCAGGATATATTTTCATTGTGGCCCTTTCACATTGTAACCCTTTCATTCAAAAGGGTTACGACCCACAGGTTGAGAACTGCTGAAAGCTTTTTCCTCCACTCTGACTCTCCTGCTACCTACCTCTTATCCAACTCTCAGGGCTCAGCTGAAATATCACTTCCTCAAAGAAGCCCTACCTGACCCTTCGGAGGCCAGGTTAGGGTCCCCCACCCTATAATCCTACATTCTCCCTGAGCTTTGTTTTGCTTCTCCTTTAGAACATTCATCACATATATCTGTCCATCCCTCATTCCTGACAAGATTTTTTTCCATTTTTGCCTGCCTAGCTAAGCTGCAAGCTCCAGGAAAGCAAAGACCATAATGTTTTGTTCACTCCAAGGTCTCCACAAGCCCGCACTGGGCCTGGCATGTCATTATCACGTGTAGTTGAAAGCTATTGGTCTCCCTTGCCATATACCCATTTCCTTTTCTTCTCATAGTAGCAAGCAATTTTCCTTTGAGGACCCACCCCTCCCCTACCCTCAGTTCTTCTGGTTTAGGGGTGGTCATGAGATCTAGGTCTGGCCAACCAGAGCCTTTTGCCTCTCTGGTCACAATGACTGGTTCAGGGGTAAACATGTCACCTAAGCCAGGCCAATGAGATTCTTCCCTGGGACTTTGTCATAAACACTGAGAAAAACTTACTGCACTGGGGTTACCTTTTTTTTTTTTATAAGTTTATTAAATCATAATTGTGCAATCATGGGGCTGGAGTTATTTAGTCAGTATACTGTTACCATCCTGCCACAGAGGCAGAGCTTGACAAAGAATGAAACCAACACAGAAAAAAGAACGAATGAGACAGATTTCACAGATACAGCCATACCTGGCATCTATACTAGCCATTACAAAAACAAACAGAAAATATTCCTTTTATGCCAAAGTCAAAGTGGACTATGTTTCTGTCACTTGCAACCAAGAGTCCTGACTAACTCATTCAAATAAATATTGGGTGTTAAATGAATTAAATGAGTACATGAGTGAATAAAGTCAGCCAAGAGAACTCAGTCAGTGACTCTTCCTAGAAGACTGTCAAGGCTTCTCTCTGCAAATTCCTACCATCCATGAGGACAGAGACAAGCATTCCACACCCAACCCTGCAGACCAAGGGGCTGAAATCCAGAATAGTGACATGCATCTTAGCATGATTGTGCAAATCAGCTACCCCAGTGCTTGGCTCAGATACCAGCACTGGCTTTCAGTGCCACCTGGACACTAAGGAAGGAGGAGAACAGAGCTGTCCTCGGTCAGCCCTGCACTCTGCCCTTCTCCCTGCCCAGTGCTGAACTCCTCACCCACCCAGGGAAGGCTCTGGCTGCCATTCCACATACACAGTGTCTAACACATGGCCCTGGTCACGGTGGGCCCCCATAGGAGATGATAACCTGAAGAAGGATGGCTTTTATCTGCTTCTTTGGGGGATGTCACCTTGCATCATATTAGGTCAGGGAAAGGGAGAGCCAATATGGAACAGTGGAAAGAGATGCCTAATTATTTCCTGTGAGTCACCTCAGAGCAAAGCCCCAGGACAGAGATAGGTGTTGGCCTAGATGTCCCCTCAGCTGACTCAGGAGGCAGGTGACTTCTTCAGAGCTAGTCCTCACTCAGCCCACAAAGTGTGAAGGGGGGAGGGAGAGAGGAGCATGACAGCCTAGGCAGGGAGCTGGCTGAGCTAAAAGTCCTCCTTGGGACCAGCTCAGGCCTGTGTGGCTGTCCTTTGCCAGGAGATACTAAAAACTGGAGGGGGAGGGCATGCTGGTAGGAGGGTACCAGGAATGGGAGGGTTCCCGGCCTGGGGTCCTAGGATGTGGTCTCCCCAGAAAAAAGGCTTATGAATAAAGTGCTAATAGGACAAAAACTACTGGATGCACCACCCCCCCCAACCAGGGAACCTCCAGGGTAAATCTCCCAGGACTGGGATGACAGGGCCATCCCAGGAGAGCCAGTCAGAGGCAGACTGGTCAGCATGCAACTGCCATTCAAGTCCCAGGAGGGCCCCACCCAGCCCCAGGCACTCCTTCTGGACTGCAGCCCTTGAGACACTTAGCTGCCTTCTGTATCCCCCACTTCCTCCTGCCTGCGTCCCTCATCCTCAAACCCCACCACTCCACAAGGCCTCTCACCAATTACCAAGAGTCCTGCCACCCCGTTTCAGCCTCAATCTATTTCCTCGTGGCCTCTTGACACAGACACCCGAGTCTCACAGTCACACCCTCATCCCACACTGGTGAGCTTAATTGGACGCTGCCTCCAGAGGTGTCAGGGCACTCCACAGCCCCAACAGGATGGGAGCAGGTGGGCCTGGAGCCAAGGCGACAGCAAGGTTTCAGACTTCCCCACACGCTTCCCCTCCCTGCTCGCTGAATCTGAGCCTCTTACCTTCATGGTGGGAGGCGCTGTGAGAGGAGGGGACAAAGGCCGGTCTGGGAGGCTCACCTCAGAGCTGTTGGCCAGCTCCTGCTTCCTGTGAAGAGGGTAAAGAAAGAAGAGGTGAGTGAGGATCTGCCTGCACCTACCCCTCATTCCTCCAAGAGTTCCTGGGCTTCGAAACAGTTTAATGAGCAAGGCAGACTTGAGATTTGGGTGCATTTTCTGTGCTGTGGGATGTACCAAATCTAAAGCAGTGCTACCCCAAGAGCGGCCCCTGGACCACCAGCAACACCTGGAAACTTGCTAGAAATGCAAATTCTCAGGTGAACACGAGAATCTCCCATGATGGCGCCCACAAATCTGTGTTTTAACGAGCTCTCCAGGTGATTTTGATGCACAGTACTAATTCAAAGAGAAACAACAGGACTGGGTTGCGTGGAAGGAGAAGGGGAAGAGGGTAAACTCCTTCTCGCTTAGGCCCCTTTGTTGTCCACACACACAGGCCCTCGTCAGAAAGCTGACCTTGGGTGGACAGGGCTGTCTGCTGGGCAAGCTGCAGGTAAAACTTATTTTAGTCTGTGTAGGCTAGGACCATGAAGAGGTAGCTAAACAGAGTTGTGTCACCATGGCAACATGATTGGGACAAGGGACAAGTTCACTGCTCTCACACACTCCCCACTTTCCATCTGGCCCTTGCCAGTGACCAGAGAATGCTTGTTTGCAGACTGGGGTAGGATAAGCCTTCCGAGCAACGGTTACACAACAGAGCCAGCTGGGCAGAATCTGGGGAGTCCCCGGGCAAAGGACTCTGGTGTCCTGGGCATACTCTGACTATCTCTCTGGAGGGGCCAAGGAGGCTCAAGTGACAACATTAAGAGCCCAAGAAGACCATGCTGCGCTGTCAAAGCCCTCAACCTTGCAAGTGTTTCCTTCTCCAGAGCTCCTCCCTGAAGCAGCCCAATAGCTGGCTCCTGCTTAAATGACCAAAGGACCCCTACTGCCACCTTGAAAGAACAATTCTATACCTCTTTTCAGCCCACATTCAGCCAACAGGGCGAAAATTCTAACCCCAAGCCTTCTTCATGAGAGAAACCCACCCTCCCTACAGAGTCCAGCCCTCCAGCATCGCAGAGAGAAGCCCTGGCCTCCACCAGCCCATCCTAGCTCCCCTTGGCCCATGGGCAGGCCCAGGCTAACCTGAGAACCACAGGTTGTGTCTACCCTGGCACAACAACCGTCTCTGGCCACCCCTTACTGTCCCCTAAGCATCCAGATAAGGATTCTGGTGAGCGTCTGGCTTGGCAGCAGATCATTAGCCTCACCCTGGCAATCCTCCTCTTCTGCTCTTCCGTCTACCTTCCTCCCCTCTCCCTGATGTAACCTATCACAGCTGGAGAGGGGGCCCCTCCCTTCCAACCAGGCACAAGAACCGTCAAGGCCACAGAAGTACGTGCCCACATGCACATACACTCACACTCGGCTACAGCCTCAGCCTCCCCACTGTTTATGATCTTGAACATTATCACTGGGTGGTCGTGCCTGGCTGCTCTGCCCAGCAGCTGCCTGTGGACCCAATAGAGCTGGGCCCCTCCTACCACTTGGGACCCTCCCAAGCAGCCACTGCTCTTCCTCGATGGTCCTGGACCCTGAAAGCCAGGATGGGGAAAAAAGAGGGTGGGAGGATGACCAAGTATGGAGGACAGGTCTCCCAGGTGAGGACAAGGGCAGCTCCCCTGGGGGCCTGGGAGCCTGGTAGGAAAGAGCATTCTGGGAGAGAGGGAAAGCAAGCCTTCCCCACCCCCGAAGGTCTATATGGCTGCTGCTCTGCTCTTAGCTGAGGACCTCTGGAGCCAGCTGGTGGGCACCTTGACCAACAGCAGCCCTGGTTCTGCAGCAACACACCTGGAGAGCAATGCTGACAGGTTTCTATCACCACCAGTCAGGGGACGCTTACACACAGTCATACCACCTGTTTCATTCCACAGGGTACAAGATGTCCATGCCCAAGGGGCCAGAGCAAATATGATGATTGTCCAAGGCCCCTAAGTCCTGATCAAAAGACCCCAGCCCCCAACTCTCTCTGGGCTTAGCCTCGCTACCCTGTTTTCCCTGCACAAGCTCCTGGGGGCTATCTCCCAAGGAGTAGTAAGGAATACCAAGCGGGTGCACAGGGCATATGCAGCCAGAAGGATTTTCCAAGTGACACTTGGGAGAGTGGAAGGCACTGGAGCGGGAATGAGCACCAGTGCAACCAGCCTCATGCTAGCTCCAGGGCTGCGTCCAAGACTCCAGAGGGGATGCCAGAGTAGGAAGAAGGCATGACCGCTGCCCTCAAAAAGACCAGAACTCAGAGAACACACATGGTTTTTGGTCACAAGTTAGAATCCACCTGCCTTGATTTACAGATGGCTTAGAGTGGAACCTGTGGGGGACACAGGCCATAAATCACTGTCCCCACCCTTGACCTAGCCTTCCCTCCTCTTTAAGAGCCAATGCCTGTTTATGGGTTGAATCATGACCCCACACACACACCAAAAAAGATTTGTTGAAATCCTAACCCATTTGGAAATGACCTATTTGGAAATAGCCTTGTAATGCGATCAAGTCATCTGGTCCTTAGGGTAGGCCATTAATTCAATACAACCAGAATCTTTACAAGAACAATGTGGGCCAGGCATGATGGCTCACGCCTGTAATCCTAAAAATGTGGGAGGCTGAGGCAGGTGGATTGCTTGAGTTCAGGAGTTCAAGACCAGCCTGAGCAAGAGTGAGACCCTCGTCTCTACTAACAATAAATATCTAGACAGGCAAGGTGGCAGGCTTGTAATCCCAAGTACTTGGGAGGCTGAGGCAAGAGGATTGCTCATGCCCAAGAGTTTGAGGTTGCTGTGAACTACGATGATGCCATGGCACGCTACCCAGAGTACAGAGGGAGACTCCGTCTCACAAAGTAAAATAAAATAACAATGTGATGTGAAGACAAAGACACACAGAGAGAATAGATGATGATAGAGGCAGAGGCTGAAGTGACGCAGCTGTAAGCCAAGGACTGCCAGCCACCACAGGAAGCTAGAAGAGGCAAGGAAGGATTCTTCCTTAGGAACTTCAGAGGAGCATAGTCCTACTGACACCTTGATTCAGAACTTCTAGCCTCCAGAACTGGGACAATAAATGTCTGTTTGCTTTAAGCCACCATCTGTGGCACTGGGTAATGGTAGCCCCAGGAAATGAATGCAGCACCCAAGTCCCAAGTTCTAGGCTTGGCCTTGAGATTAGACGACTAAAAAACAAGGAAGATGAAATCCTGCTTCTGCCATACTCTGCTCTGATCAGCTGCACTCGGCCCCATCCTACCCCAGCGCTCACAACCCATGACATGTTCATGTGAGCCACCCTCTCAAGGACGGCCAGGCCCAGGCCAGCCACCAGCTGGTGCCGAGATAAGATAGAACAAGGGCAGCAGTGCTCAATGCAATTCTAGACCTTTCTCACCCACTCAGGCAAATATATCACACATGAGTAGGTAAAAGTGATGTGAATATATAAAGGGATAACCTTGAATGTGCCCTAATTTATTATAACTAAAAGGTAAAATCCTCAGCAAAGGTGACAAATTCTGGTGACCCACAGTGATCCTGCCACATGTCACGGCACTGAGATTGAAAACTGGCCCACAATCAATCCAGCCAAATACTCACACGCAGCCCTAAGGGGTCCCAGACCCACACAGGAGGGGTCAGTGATGGGAGAAACTTGGAAAAGAGAAAAGGGAAAAGGAGGACGGAGTAGATGAGGAAAATTATACGCTCAGCTGAGAGAGAAGGGAGGGGAGAGCAGGCTGAATGGGCTGGTCAGGAGCCTCCTGCACCTGGGGAGTCCTAGAGGCACCCACCATTCAGCATCTCTGCTCCCGGTGCTGGGGATTCTTCCCCTAGAAGTGTGGGAGACCCTGGGTGGGATGGGAGGACTCAGGGAGACCAGGAGAGGTCCTAGCCAGCAGGAGCTAGCCATCCACCCTGCTGTGTGACCTTGGTCAAGTCCTTAGCCAAATGCAAATGTCAGGAGGAAGTGATCAAAGGGGCCTGGAGTGGAAGCTGAGAACCCAGAGAAAATGATTCTGCCAGATAGATCTGGACTGGCCCCTGGGGAGGGCCCCATTACAGCACCCAGGCCTCCCATGTCCCTGCCCTATCTGAAGATGGCTCTGCCCCACACCATCTGAGGTCACTACAACCACCATCTCTGGCACACTGCTGTGGAGAGTGCCCTACAATGGGATCAAGGAATTTCTCCTAGGTTTTAAGTGTGCCTGTGCCTGCCACCCACCCTGCTATATGACCTTGGTCAAGTTACCTCACCTCTCTGTTTCAGTTCCATTACTGGCAAAGCTAGAGGTAAGAATGACCTAAGGAAGTAAAAGTAATAGCTTTGATATAAAATATAATGTCCTTTAGAAATGTAGACCATGATGATGATAATGACCGTAATGATTATAACTCATGAAATGGTGATCTGGTCTCCAGAGAACCAAGGGCCCAGGGATGTTTAAATGTCTTAGAAAACATTCCTGGCATTTCAAATAAGCACTAGTTCTAGCCTGGGAATCTACTTTCAGGGTCATAACCATTGGTTAATAATCAACAACGGGAAAAATAGCCACCTAGCAAGCAGCAGATGGCTCTGGGGCCAGGGAAAGGCCTCCCTCCAGCAGATGGTTCTCCCAAATCTTCAAACTACCCTTTTCTGCATCTCTCACCAGCTCTCCAGAAAAACCCCACGATGCGCAGACACACTTTCTCTTGCTTTCCAAAAAGCCAAGCTAGAAGAATACAGACAGCTGGACACTGAAGCAAAGAGCTTCTTAGGAAGGTCCAAGCCAAAAGGAACAAGAAATATGGTTCACAATGGCCAAAAGGTGGAACCAACCCAAGGGTCCATCAACCAATGAATGGAATATTATTCAACCATAAGAAAACGAGGTACCGATACAAGCTGCAACATGAATGCACCTTTTCAAAAAACATGCTAAGTTATAAAAGCAGCCAGTCACAAAAGGCCACATATTATATGATTCCGTATCTATGAAATATTCAGAACAGGCAAATCCGGAGACAGGAAGTAGATTAGTGGTTGCCAAAGGTTGGGTGCGGGGGGACCAACTGCTAATGAATACAGGGTTTCTTTTACAGGTGATAAAAATGTTCTGGAACTAGACATGGTGATGATTGCACAGCTTTGTGAATATTTTCAAAACTACTGAATTACACACTTTACGATGATGAATTTTATGTTATATCAATTTTTAAAAGAGGAACAAAAATGGTCTGAATGGGCTCCACCTACAAGCTTCCAACAGCTTAATTTCCCCCCAGGGTCCTGGGCTGTGGGCACGTCCTTGCTTTGTGGCAATTGTGGTGAATACCGGCCACGCTGAGTGGGGCTTCCTCAGCATCCCCACCTGTTGAAAGTTGCACCTTCCCTCCCCACTCACTCCCAGGATTCTTGGTGCTTGCACCCCAGGCAGTCGTTTGGAGAGATCTTAAGAGTTCTAACCTTCCACATCCTAGACAGATCCTTTCCCATCTTCCACCAACTAGACCATGCAGGATAGGCTAAAAACTAAAGAGCGTCCAGAGAAATCATCATAAGAAACACACACAACAGGAAAAAAGTGAGTTACAAGTCAGGACTCAGCTCTAGCCAGCTAGACCCAGCCCTGACTAGCCGGACTCTCAAAACCTTAGCATCTGTGCTCTCCCCTCTGCAGAATGGGGAGGGTGACTCCCACAACGCCTGCTCCCTGCACAGGGTTCAGCTCCTCAGTGTGACCAGCATCTCAGACAGCTCTCACGCGGCAGAGGATTATGTAGCCACTGGGCAAGCTGGGCCAGAGGAGGGACAGCAGGAGCCAGGCTGGTGAAAGCTGAGAGTTCTTGCCCAGAGAAGACCACCTGGCGGTCTACAGAGACCCGTGGCCCAGCAGCATAATCTCAGGGCCTTCTTTCTAGCAGCCCACAGTGCCAGGCCACCCCTGTGAGTGGGAAGCAACATTCAAGAAGACCCATCCATGCTGGCAGGACAGGCTGGAGCAGTGGGCCAGGTGCCAGCCTCCAGGGAGGCCGGCAGGCCGAGTGTACAGCAGTTTAAGAACACTGGTTTTAGGGTCCAATAGGCCTGGATTTGAATTCCAGCAGTACCCGGATTAGCTATGTGGTCGGGCTGTCTCACCTCTCTGTGCGTCAGCCTCCTCATCTATAAAATGGCATCATTCGACCTACTTCACTAGGCGCTTTCTTTTTTTTCTTTTTGGCCAGGGCTGGGTTTGAACCCGCCACCTCCAGCATATGGGACCTGCGCCCTACTCCGTTGAGCCACAGGCGCTGCCCCACTAGGCGCTTTCAATAAGACTACAAAGCACTGGCTCGGCTCCTGTGGCTCAACGGGCTAAGGCGCCAGCCATGTACACCTGAGCTGGCGGGTTCGAATCCAGCCCGGGCCGCCAAACAACAATGACAGCTGCAACCAAAAAATGGCCAGGCATTGTGGCGGGCACCTGTATCCCAGCTACTTGGGAGGCAGAGGCAGGAGACTCGCTTGAGCCCAGGAATTGGAGGTTGCTGTGAGCTGTGATGCCACAGCACTCTATCCAGGGTGACAGCTTGAGGCTCTGTCTCGAAAAAAAAAA